>CM057452.1:1063260000-1063465000 GCA_016271365.2 Neoceratodus forsteri | reverse complement strand
GCATAAACAGTGACAAAACAGAGGCATTACATTTGCCTTCTGTTAAATGGGATTGCTGCTTAATAGGGATGAAAAAGCCTGCCACCAATGCATCCCAATTAAGCAGCTTCTACTGCATTACAGGAGTGATGGGTGTTCTTGTCTCTGTGCTTAGATCTTTCTAAGCTGAGAAGCTTGCTTGGACGTATGGATAGTGGGTGTTTTACCACACTTTCCTATTTATGTAACTATGTGTAATTACAAAATCACACATGCCCCAACAATGCAAAGCATCATGGGCTGCATATGCAAATCACCACAGAATATTATGCTGGTTCAACTTTAAGCAGAAATGCATGGTGCTGAAAGGCCTCTCACACAGTAATTACTTTGCCTGTTTGGTCCACATTGTATATCACTTCCACAGTAAGGATAGAAACTGGCTGCTGAGAACACAGTGGGGGCAGTGCAGCTGGAAACAACCCCACCCTCAGCAGCAGGAGAAGTTGTGGCTAAAGCAGAAGCTAGGAATAGCAGTTCTGTGGCTGCTGTCCTACAGGAGAGTGTGTTTAGGGAAGTATGCAGAGCTGGGCAGAGTGCAGCAAACTGACCCATCACTACAGAAATTAAGGAGCTGGCCACCAGGGTGGAAAGTGACTTTCAGAGTTTTGTAAAGGAGGTATACTCAGAGAATAGGCTGCTATATCATAAGTGGGTTCCAAAGGATGACTGGAGGAAGGGTATGTGGCAAATAGTATTCTTAAACAGCAGAGGAAGCAGCTTCTGGCCTTAGTCCACAATATACCCTTTCCTGGAAACCTGGTAGTCAGCCATACAAAAAGGCGACTGATCAACAATTTTTCCTGGAACACTATCTTTAAGGATGTGATTAACCGTTGACAGACTTGCTCTCTGTGCAAGAAGATGGAAATGGTTGGAGACAAGCCTAAGGTGGCTTTGATTACCCTGTCTATAAGTGAAGAGCCATTTTGGTGAGATGCATTGGATATTGTGCAGCCTATCAACTCCCTAAGTTCCACGGGCAAGAGATACATTTCAGAGGTCATGGATTGTGCCACGAGGTATCCAGAGGCAGTGGTTTTGTTCTCCATTGAGGCAGAAAAAGTGGCAACAAACTGCTGGGGATATTTATCAGGGTGGGTTTTCCCAAGATAGTCTGTTGAATCAGGGCATCAGTTTTATGTCTGCCACAGTGAATAGTCTACGGAAGAGTATTGATTGATTGATTGATTGATTGATTTATTTATTTATTTATTTATTTATTTATTTATGTGAAATATTGGATTATACATTAGAACACAAGTGCTCATTTAAAAGGTTCCATGTCCTAAGCACAATGAATGCAATCAAGACGTTCAGGCAATACAGTGACTCAAAAGAAGGCAATACAATCATGGCATAATCTTACGCAGCTCATGTGGAGCATTGTCAAGATAAGGCTGTACAACAGGCAAAAAGGAGAACGCACCCGGACAGTGGTGCTCAAGGAACTCACCAGTTAAGCAGAACAAAAGGATTTAGGCACACATAGACCCATGTGTGGGATGCAAAAACTTCAGAGAGGGTGAAAAGTCTCACATTCACATTAATACTTCTAATAGATCTAAATGAAAGAAAAAGCACAGTGACAGGATTCCCACCTGACATGGGTCAGACTAGGAAGGCCTTTGATAAAGGACTTCTAGTCTGAAGCTATGTCAGGTGAGATTCCTATGTGTGTTTTTCTTTCATTTGAAACTACTATATTAAAAAGTATTAATATCAGATCCTTGACTCTGTTCTGAAGTTTTTTGCATCCCTCATGTGGGTTTGTATGTGCTCGAAACATTTTCTTTTGGTTGCAAGGCTGTACAGTAGTATCACTATACCAATAGTCTGTGGCTAGGCTGGCTAGAGTGAAAGTAACCGGGGCAGAGTAGAAAGCAGGTTGAGGGGATTATTTGTGACAGTTACAGACAGGGTTAGGTGTGACAGCCACTCTTAGCTTTTCTTAAATGGTAATAATTTGGGAGACTGAGCACAGAGTTAGGCAACTCTTTTAGCTAATGTGGGGCCCTGGCAGTGAAGGCACACATTGCTAGGCTAGTTCTGCGGTACAGGACAGAGAGAGCATTTCTAGACATACTTCTAGTAGTATAGTGGTTGCTGACAGGCATGAGCAGGTTTCGGATTGACAGGAGAAAAGGCCTAGTAATGCTTTTTTCCCAGTAGGCATGTTTGATATTTAATCCTGCCTTGGAGGGGGAACCAGTTAGTTTGTGCATAGATGGAACGGTGTGAGTGTGAGCCTATCGTTCCTAGTACAAAGTGGCATGCCTTGTTGAGGATTAACTGACCATCTTAAGAAGAGTATCAGTAACTGCTCTGTACGCTGTGAGTGTAGTCGATTATGGGTGTGGGGTGTGGCAGTTCAGGGCCCTCTCCTACCACCTCCAGACTAATGATCTGGTCAATCATTTTAATGGATGGATTAAATTCATGCTAAGTGCATTTGCCACCAGCATGCGAGACCATGGGACACATACTTACCCCATCTCTTATTTGCATATAGGAAAGTACCCTGAGCCCTCAGGTTCTCACCCTTTGATCTACTGTTTGGCAATAGGGTAAGGTGTCCCCTAGATTTGGTAGGGGATGGACTGGAGAACGAGCTTGCTTTCCAAAGGGAATCTGTTGTGGATTACATCCTGAATTTCAGGTCATGGCTCATGGAGCTTGTGGGGTTCACCCAGGGGCACCTAACCACTACAAACAGAGACAGAAGGTGTTGTACGACCGTGGGGTCAGAGCTAGGAGTACGAAGTCAGGCAATGGGGGATGGTACTTAACCATGTCTAACAGAATAAACTGCAGGTGGCTTGGGGGGTTCTTACTAAGTGGATAGGAGGGTTAATAATGTTAGTTATAGTATGTGGTTAAGCTACCCAGCAGGCAGCCCAAGCAGTGAATCTTCCATGTAAATGTAATGAAGCCCAACCGTGACAGGAAGAAATGGTCCTGGATGTGTGCAACTATCTGAAGGAGGAGGAGGTAGAATCAGACCCATTCTTGGATCTCCTTGGAGAGGTTAAGAGAATTCTCAGAAGAGGCTGCTACCCTCTCAAACCAGATGGTACTAGCAAAAGCTGCTGAAGTGCATGGGGTGCTGCAGACATTTGAATATGCTCACGAGGAAACCAGAGTATACCACACTGGTGGAGCACAACATGAATACAGGGTTCCAGGCCCCTCTGAAGAAGTCATCCAACAGTCCCAAAGCGAGTGAAACATGCCATTGAGGGGGAGAGCAGGGGAATGCTAGCTTTTATCATAATCCATGAGTCCAGTACTCCCTGGGCCTCCCTGGTGGTACTGATCTCTAAGAAGGATGGAACCACGTGGTTTGTTCTGGGTCTGTTATGAGGCCCGAATGGCATTCATAGGAACCCATAGTGCCTTGCTAGTGCTATAAGACTGTTTGTATAGTATGGTATGACTATGGTAGACTGCACCAGAGTAGCACTGTCATTAGTGGTCCCTAACACCGGGATAGCTCTTGCAGGTTCTTGTAGGCCCTATAGCCACATACTTCCTGTGAGGTTGGTGGGTGTAATCAGGACAGTACCTGGTTGGTATCACGGGAACATGATTTCAGTGCTTGATAATGTGCTTCAGCATGTTTCAGAACACCTGTTGTGTGCTGCAGGTACTAATTTGTTCCTGAAGTAAACATTTAATGGGTTCAATCCAGGATCTTAAAATGTCCTTGCATACAGTATGTGTGCATGTGAGACTATAAAGCAACTCAAGGATCTGGTGAGAAATGTATTCTACCCAGATCCCTCAATCTAATCAAATTAAATTTATGTTGGTATACATTATCCCTTAGGTGTATTATTGTAGACAAATCTCCATAATTATACATTTAGAAATGGTTAAGACAGAGAATGTCAAGTATATTGTGTTTCTTTTCTAAAAGTTATATTTTATTCTGCAACAACCAAAACCTCAAACAGCAAGCATCTACAGGAGAGGAATAAAGGCAACATGTTACATAAACTTAATATTTCTCAACAAACTTTTCTGGCACAAAGTTTGTCATTATACTATTGCAAGAGTAGCGGAACATCTTTCTTCATCTTCCCAACAAACTGCTGGTACCTGTAGGTCACCAACTGTTATTTAAGGCCAATACTATCACTCCATTCCCAGACAGGAGAACCCAAAGTTGCTGGTGTAACTAAGTGAAGATGAAGGCTGCTGTGAATGTATTATTTCTCTTTGCTTTTATTTACAAAGGTAAGGAGCTGGGGACGAGATACTAATCTATCAATGTGCCTGTAATTTGTACATGAATCAATGGCAACATTATACAAGATTGCACTAGAAGATAGGGATGGCAAAGAAGAACTTATAGCTTTACTTGTAGAAACAGAAGTTGAATTTATTTTTATTTGATTTCACTTTTGTTGACTGGGAATAGAAACTAGACAATGCTACCTATTTTCAGTCTTGTTTCCAGAGGTAATAGATAGAACTGCAAACTGATTGAAACTGAATCAGATTAGAATGGTAACAGTATTTTAGTCAAAGGGACATTTGGCCAGAACACTGAGAAAATTCACTACTCTTTTCAATGAAATGACATGGGATGTTTAGCATCCCACATCTATTAACATCTATCTGAATGCCGGGCCGGTGGTGCTGAGGGTTGAGGCACTGGACACCACACCTCGCACAACCCCAGTGACCCGGGTTAGGGAATGAACTCATGTCGTTGGGGGTTCGCAGGGGAGGACTAGGATTGAGCATCCATAGACACCTCTCCTAGTCCTGAGGTGGGGTGGGGACACTACTCTGAACTGCAGTGGCCCCTGGGGACACCCGGAGGCACTACATGTGTCAGTGTTACTGGACGGGGAGCATGGAAGACATCTGCATGCAAATACATGGATGTCATTGCATGTTCATGCTCCACTGTGGAGAAAACTAGAGGAAAATGGCTGGACACGACCAAGCAACTTGATGTCTGCACCCTGTGGTGCCGGGAGGACTGTCGTGGAATCGTGTTGGGGGGGGTCTGGGGCCGGCCTGACATGGTAGGGTAAGGGGAGCCCTCCAGCAGGTCAGCGACGGATGTACCAGTACCCCCTATTATGCGAGTGAGCCTGCTGCTCTCCCAGAGGTCAGGGCTGGTGGCTGGATGCTCCCACTTGTTACACACCACAGCAGGTGTTAAATAGTGATATGATAAACAAAATAACATCTACCTGAACAACCACCAGAACATGCAGACAGGACGTCAGTTTAATAGTTCTTCAAAAGGATAGTACACCCTGACAGTACAGCAACCCCTTAGTCCTGCCCTTGGGTGTCAATGTTTCTGGTATGAGCCCAATCCCAGTGCTGAGTCAGAACCAGCCATGATCTTCCAGTCAAGAGACAGATGTGCAATCAACTGAGCCATGCTTACACTATTTAAATGCTCATATTTATAACTTTATGAAAGTTTAATTCATATTATTTCTAACAAAAATATTATATTAAACATCACTGCCAATAAGATTTTTCAAGGAATGTTAATGATTACTAGAGTGTGTTAATAATTTATACTGTAATTGTGAGGAAAGAATAATACAATATGTACTGATCATACTTATCTTTTTTTTTTGGGGTGGGGATATTTTGCCAGAAATTAATGTTTATGTAAAACAATAAATACTGTGCATTTAGAAAGGAGACCATTATTGGTCGTTTACTTTTTAAGGATTACAGTATGTCATTATTTTATTTTGGTTCCTCAGATCTTCAGAGGGTAGAAGTATAGCTTATTCATTGGTGTAGGCTCTCTACATCATGAGCAGATCTAAATCAGAACCATATCAGCGTTAGTGCCTTGACGCATCTTTCTAAAGGGGGGAGCTGCCTTTAACCTGACAGTTTGTTTTAGAAGTTAAAGTTGGCAGTGAGGTGTGTCTATAATGGCAGAAAATAACTGATGGCTAAGTGTGGCCAAGTGCTTCCTGAGTTGGTGGAGTGTGGCAGACTGTCATGAACCCATATAACATTGGCAGAGGCCTGCATATCTTGCTGATTTCCATCTGGCTGAAAGAGGCACTATTCAAGATCAGAGCCATCATTTTGCTGAAATGTACAAATACTGTTTGTATCATCGTAAAGTATGATGTTACTTTTATCTGACTGCACTGAACTAAATCTCCTTCTATGTAGCTCTGATTGAACTGCTACTGACCTTACTATAATGACTGCTACAAATTTTCACAGGGTCATAGTGATTAAGATAGAACATCTTAGGGTAGCTGTTTCATTCCACTGGGGTGTCAAATAGACAAGGCATACTGATGAGTCCTGGTAGGACGAAACATGTGTCTATGTCTTCTGTTGGCACCCTTTGCAAACTGTGTGAGAAGCCTTTCAGCACCATGTATGTCTGCTTAAAGATGAACCAGTATAATATTCTGTGGTGATTTTCATATGCAGCCCATGATGCCTTGCATTGTGGGGGCATGTGTGATTTTGTATTTCTTTGAAACTTGGCTTCCCGGCTAAATGCCCTTTGGGGTAACCATTGCCTCAGTGCTTGCACACAGAGGCTCTTTGTCTATCTGTGTGTGTGTGTGTGTGTGTATGTGTGTATATATATATATATATATATATATATATACATACACACATATATAAAGTATATTTATCTAATTTGGGGAACTGGTCACTGTGTTGGTGTGCCTGACACAGGGGCACACTGTCTATCGGTCCTGCACCCATAGCACGAATCAACTTTGTATGGAGTTGATAATCCTAAATATGGGGAGCAGAGCCCCTGCCTGGGGGTTCAGGGTAAAGCCCACCAATGAAAATAGTGGTCCAGGAGACAAGCGGGAATTATGTCAACTGCAACTTGCGGTTGACATAATTCCTATTGAAAGATGCCGGTCGACAAAAGTTTTGTCAAACCATCATCGTAGATCCTCTTTACTACATTCTTGAGTGTGACAGCTGTCATTTTTCAAATCCGGACAAAATGTTGTGTTTTTTTACATCTAGAAAGGCGATTTTGTGGTCCCTGTGCAAAATTACCTTTTGGGAAGAACTTGAAATCTTCTCTGCTCTTCGTCATGAGGCAGGGTCATAAGCAGGCTATGTTGAAAATGTGGTGTACAAATATTACAAAACAACAAATTTGTGACCCTATGTTACATTTTGTGAATGCAGACTCATAACTTTGGTAATTTTTACTATTTTTACCCCAAATTCCTCTCTTACAGCCCAATCAGCTCTGGCTGGCATTTGTTTTAATGGCTGATTGTTCCCCAACTGAGGCTTCCAGCACAGAGAGAGAGAGGAGGGAGAGATAGAAAGAGAAAGAATGTGGTGGCAATTGAGGACCCACCAGGCATCCCAGCTCTCTGTTTTGTTGTTCTACTCTTTCTATTCCTCACCACTGACTTTTCCCATCCACAGCATTGCTAAACTCAAACTCACACTAGTGCCTGCATTTAAAGGTGTGATGATCTGCATGATGTGTTCCTGCCACACAAAGTGGTGCTTTCCTCTGTAACTTTCTCTCTCTCACAAAGTTAAGAAAGAAGAAAGAAAGAAAGAAAGAAAGAAAGAAAGAAAGAAAGAAAGAAAGAAAGAAAGAAAGAAAGATATAGTGACAGGTGGAGGCACAAAGGAGAGTTAGGGACAACTAAGATGAAGCACCCAGCATAAATAGTGACAAAACAGAGGCATTACATTTGCCTTCTGTTAAATGGGATGCTGCTAATAGGGATGAAAGCCTGCCACCAATGCATCCCAATTAAGCAGCTTCTACTGCATTACAGGAGTGATGGGTGTTCTTGTCTCTGTGCTTAGATCTTTCTAAGCTGAGAAGCTTGGACATATGGATAGTGGGTGTTTTACCACACTTTCCTATTTATGTAACTATGTGTAATTACAAAATCACACATGCCCCAACAATGCAAAGCATCATGGGCTGCATATGCAAATCACCACAGAATATTATGCTGGTTCAACTTTAAGCAGAAATGCATGGTGCTGAAAGGCCTCTCACACAGTAATTACTTTGCCTGTTTGGTCCACATTGTATGTATCACTTCCACAGTAAGGATAGAAACTGGCTGCTGAGAACACAGTGGGGGCAGTGCAGCTGGAAACAACCCCACCCTCAGCAGCAGGAGAAGTTGTGGCTAAAGCAGAAGCTAGGAATAGCAGTTCTGTGGGCTGCTGTCCTACAGGAGAGTGTGTTTTAGGGAAGTATGCAGAGCTGGGCAGAGTGCAGCAAACTGACCCATCACTACAGAAATTAAGGGAGCTGGCCACCAGGGTGGAAAGTGACTTTCAGAGTTTTGTAAAAAGGGAGGTATACTCAGAGAATAGGCTGCTATATCATAAGTGGGTTCCAAAGGGATGACTGGAGGAAGGGGTATGTGGCAAATAGTAGTTCTTAAACAGCAGAGGAAGCAGCTTCTGGCCTTAGTCCACAATATACCCTTTCCTGGAAACGTGGTAGTCAGCCATACAAAAAGGCGACTGATCAACAATTTTTCCTGGAACACTATCTTTAAGGATGTGATTAACCGTTGACAGACTTGCTCTCTGTGCAAGAAGATGGAAATGGTTGGAGACAAGCCTAAGGTGGCTTTGATTACCCTGTCTATAAGTGAAGAGCCATTTTGGTGAGATGCATTGGATATTGTGCAGCCTATCAACTCCCTAAGTTCCACGGGCAAGAGATACATTTCAGAGGTCATGGATTGTGCCACGAGGTATCCAGAGGCAGTGGTTTTGTTCTCCATTGAGGCAGAAAAAGTGGCAACAAACTGCTGGGGATATTTATCAGGGTGGGTTTTCCCAAGATAGTCTGTTGAATCAGGGCATCAGTTTTATGTCTGCCACAGTGAATAGTCTACGGAAGAGTATTGATTGATTGATTGATTGATTGATTTATTTATTTATTTATTTATTTATTTATTTATTTATGTGAAATATTGGATTATACATTAGAACACAAGTGCTCATTTAAAAGGTTCCATGTCCTAAGCACAATGAATGCAATCAAGACGTTCAGGCAATACAGTGACTCAAAAGAAGGCAATACAATCATGGCATAATCTTACGCAGCTCATGTGGAGCATTGTCAAGATAAGGCTGTACAACAGGCAAAAAGGAGAACGCACCCGGACAGTGGTGCTCAAGGAACTCACCAGTTAAGCAGAACAAAAGGATTTAGGCACACATAGACCCATGTGTGGGATGCAAAAAACTTCAGAGTGGAGTGAAAAGTCTCACATTCACATTAATACTTCCTAATAGATCTAAATGAAAGAAAAAGCACAGTGACAGGATTCCCACCTGACATGGGTCAGACTAGGAAGGCCTTTGATAAAGGACTTCCTAGTCTGAAACATGTCAGGTGGGATTCCTATGTGTGTTTTTTTTCTTTCATTTGAAACTACTATATTAAAAAGTATTAATATCAGATCCTTGACTCTGTTCTGAAGTTTTTTGCATCCCTCATGTGGGTTTGTATGTGCTCGAAACATTTTCTTTTGGTTGCAAGGCTGTACAGTAGTATCACTATACCAATAGTCTGTGGCTAGGCTGGCTAGAGTGAAAGTAACCGGGGCAGAGTAGAAAGCAGGTTGAGGGGATTATTTGTGACAGTTACAGACAGGGTTAGGTGTGACAGCCACTCTTAGCTTTTTCTTAAATGGTAATAATTTGGGAGACTGAGCACAGAGTTAGGCAACTCTTTTAGCTAATGTGGGGCCCTGGCAGTGAAGGCACACATTGCTAGGCTAGTTCTGCGGTACAGGACAGAGAGAGCATTTCTAGACATACTTCTAGTAGTATAGTGGTTGCTGACAGGCATGAGCAGGTTTCGGATTGACAGGAGAAAAGGCCTAGTAATGCTTTTTTCCCAGTAGGCATGTTTGATATTTAATCCTGCCTTGGAGGGGGAGCCAGTTAGTTTGTGCATAGATGGAACCGGTGTGTGAGTGTGAGCCTATGCGTTCCTAGTACAAAGTGGCATGCCTTGTTGAGGATTAACTTGACCATCTTAAGAAGAGTATCAGTAACTGCTCTGTACGCTGTGAGGTCGTAGTCGATTATGGGTGTGGGGTGTGGCAGTTCAGGGCCCTCTCCTACCACCTCCAGACTAATGATCTGGTCAATCATTTTAATGGATGGATTAAATTCATGCTAAGTGCATTTGCCACCAGCATGCGAGACCGTGGGACACATACTTACCCCATCTCTTATTTGCATATAGGGAAGTACCCTGGAGCCCTCAGGTTCTCACCCTTTGATCTACTGTTTGGCAATAGGGTAAGGTGTCCCCTAGATTTGGTAGGGGATGGACTGGAGAACGAGCTTGCTTTCCAAAGGGAATCTGTTGTGGATTACATCCTGAATTTCAGGTCATGGCTCATGGAGCTTGTGGGGTTCACCCAGGGCACCTAACCACTACAAACAGAGACAGAAGGTGTTGTATGCGACCGTGGGGTCAGAGCTAGGAGTCTGAGAGTCAGGCAATGGGGATGGTACTTAACCATGTCTAACAGAATAAACTGCAGGTGGCTTGGGGGGTTCTTACTAAGTGGATAGGAGGGTTAATAATGTTAGTTATAGTATGTGGTTAAGCTACCCAGCAGGCAGCCCAAGCAGTGAATCTTCCATGTAAATGTAATGAAGCCCAACCGTGACAGGAAGAAATGGTCCTGGATGTGTGCAACTATCTGAAGGAGGAGGAGGTAGAATCAGACCCATTCTTGGATCTCCTTGGAGAGGTTAAGAGAGAATTCTCAGAAGAGGCTGCTACCCTCTCAAACCAGATGGTACTAGCAAAAGCTGCTGAAGTGCATGGGGTGCTGCAGACATTTGAATATGCTCACGGGGAAACCAGAGTATACCACACTGGTGGAGCACAACATGAATACAGGGTTCCAGGCCCCTCTGAAGAAGTCATCCAACAGTCCCAAAGCGAGTGAAACATGCCATTGAGGGGGAGAGCAGGGGAATGCTAGCTTTTATCATAATCCATGAGTCCAGTACTCCCTGGGCCTCCCTGGTGGTACTGATCTCTAAGAAGGATGGAACCACGTGGTTTGTTCTGGGTCTGTTATGAGGCCCGAATGGCATTCATAGGAACCCATAGTGCCTTGCTAGTGCTATAAGACTGTTTGTATAGTATGGTATGACTATGGTAGACTGCACCAGAGTAGCACTGTCATTAGTGGTCCCTAACACCGGGATAGCTCTTGCAGGTTCTTGTAGGCCCTATAGCCACATACTTCCTGTGAGGTTGGTGGGTGTAATCAGGACAGTACCTGGTTGGTATACGGGAACATGATTTCAGTGCTCGCAATGTGCTTCAGCATGTTTCAGAACACCTGTTGTGTGCTGCAGGTACTAATTTGTTCCTGAAGTAAACATTTAATGGGTTCAATCCAGGATCTTAAAATGTCCTTGCATACAGTATGTGTGCATGTGAGACTATAAAAGCAACTCAAGGATCTGGTGAGAAATGTATTCTACCCAGATCCCCTCAATGCAATCAAATTAAATTTATGTTGGTATACATTATCCCTTAGAGTGTATTATTGTAGACAAATCTCCATAATTATACATTTAGAAATGGTTAAGACAGAGAATGTCAAGTATATTGTGTTTCTTTTTCTAAAAGTTATATTTTTATTCTGCAACAACCAAAACCTCAAACAGCAAGCATCTACAGGAGAGGAATAAAGGCAACATGTTACATAAACTTAATATTTCTCAACAAACTTTTCTGGCACAAAAGTTTGTCATTGGCCAACATTGCAAGAGTAAACGGAACATCTTTCTTCATCTTCCCAACAAACTGCTGGTACCTGTAGGTCACCAACTGTTATTTAAGGCCAATACTATCACTCCATTCCCAGACAGGAGAACCCAAAGTTGCTGGTGTAACTAAGTGAAGATGAAGGCTGCTGTGAATGTATTATTTCTCTTTGCTTTTATTTACAAAGGTAAGGAGCTGGGGACGAGATACTAATCTATCAATGTGCCTGTAATTTGTACATGAATCAATGGCAACATTATACAAGATTGCACTAGAAGATAGGGATGGCAAAGAAGAACTTATAGCTTTACTTGTAGAAACAGAAGTTGAATTTATTTTTTATTTGATTTCACTTTTGTTGACTGGGAATAGAGAGCTAGACAATGCTACCTATTTTCAGTCTTGTTTCCAGAGGTAATAGATAGAACTGCAAACTGATTGAAACTGAATCAGATTAGAATGGTAACAGTATTTTAGTCAAAAGGGGACATTTGGCCAGAACACTGAGAAAATTCCACTACTCTTTTCAATGAAATGACATGGGATGTTTAGCATCCCACATCTATTAACATCTATCTGAATGCCGGGCCGGTGGTGCTGAGGGTTGAGGCACTGGACACCACACCTCGCACAACCCCAGTGACCCGGGTTAGGGAATGAACTCATGTCGTTGGGGGTTCGTAGGGGAGGACTAGGATTGAGCATCCATAGACACCTCTCCTAGTCCTGAGGTGGGGTGGGGACACTACTCTGAGCTGCAGAGGCCCTGGGGACACCCGGAGGCACTACATGTGTCAGTGTTACTGGACGGGAGCATGGAAGACATCTGCATGCAAATACATGGATGTCATTGCATGTTCATGCTCCACTGTGGAAAACTAGAGGAAAATGGCTGGACACGACCAAGCAACTTGATGTCTGCACCCTGTGGTGCCGGGAGGACTGTCGTGGAATCGTGTTGGGGGGGGTCTGGGGCCGGCCTGACATGGTAGGGTAAGGGGAGCCCTCCAGCAGGTCAGCGACGGATGTACCAGTACCCCCTATTATGCGAGTGAGCCTGCTGCTCTCCCAGAGGTCAGGGCTGGTGGCTGGATGCTCCCACTTGTTACACACCACAGCAGGTGTTAAATAGTGATATGATAAACAAAATAACATCTACCTGAACAACCACCAGAACATGCAGACAGGACATCAGTTTAATAGTTCTTCAAAAGGATAGTACACCCTGACAGTACAGCATCCCCTTAGTCCTGCCCTTGGGTGTCAATGTTTCTGGTATGAGCCCAATCCCAGTGCTGAGTCAGAACCAGCCATGATCTTCCAGTCAAGAGACAGATGTGCAATCAACTGAGCCATGCTTACACTATTTAAATGCTCATATTTATAACTTTATGAAAGTTTAATTCATATTATTTCTAACAAAAATATTATATTAAACATCACTGCCAATAAGATTTTTCAAGGAATGTCGTAATGATTACTAGAGTGTGTTAATAATTTATACTGTAATTGTGAGGAAAGAATAATACAATATGTACTGATCATACTTATCTTTTTTTTTTTGGGGTGGGGATATTTTGCCAGAAATTAATGTTTATGTAAAACAATAAATACTGTGCATTTAGAAAGGAGACCATTATTGGTCGTTTACTTTTTAAGGATTACAGTATGTCATTATTTTATTTTGGTTCCTCCAGATCTTCAGAGGGTAGAGAGTATAGCTTATTCATTGGTGTAGGCTCTCTACATCATGAGCAGATCTAAATCAGAACCATATCAGCGTTAGTGCCTTGACGCATCTTTCTAAAGGGGGGAGCTGCCTTTAACCTGACAGTTTGTTTTAGAAGTTAAAGTTGGCAGTGAGGTGTGTCTATAATGGCAGAAAATAACTGATGGCTAAGTGTGGCCAAGTGCTTCCTGAGTTGGTGGAGTGTGGCAGACTGTCATGAACCCATATAACATTGGCAGAGGCCTGCATATCTTGCTGATTTCCATCTGGCTGAAAAGGGGCACTATTCAAGATCAGAGCCATCATTTTGCTGAAATGTACAAATACTGTTTGTATCATCGTAAAGTATGATGTTACTTTTTATCTGACTGCACTGAACTAAATCTCCTTCTATGTAGCTCTGATTGAACTGCTACTGACCTTACTATAATGACTGCTACAAATTTTCACAGGGTCATAGTGATTAAGTAGCACCCCATAGCATCCATCTACTGTGACGCACCTGAGCCCGTTGACCACTAAATGACTGCTTGAGGTAGACTTCTTCCCCCCCTCCGATTGGTTGTTGCAGGTCCAAGAAGGCAGGGCTTAGAGACCAAATCACTGGAACCCATTGATGTGGTGGCATCTATTGGGGGAGTGACTAACTGGGGGCTAAATGAGGTCAAGTGCACTCGGATTCAGTGCAGTGTGTCAGACTCCACTGAACCCATATAACTCTGGCAGAGGCCTGAATCTGGTGCCGATTGACTTCCATCTGGCAAAAAGGGGAGTGCTGTAAAACACCTGAGACATTCTGGTGATGAAGAGTACAAGTGCTGTGTTCATGTCACCATAAAGCACTGTTTCAGTTTTTTATGTTTGCTTGCATGCACAGTGCACAAGAAACATATTGAGATAGTAAAGCACTGCAGAGGTGTGGCAGTGTTGTGGCCAATGCCGCAGATACTTTAATGTGCACATCCCCTCGGCACCAATTAATGCTGAAGCTGCCAATGATCGCAGTTTCAGAGAGAGCTCCAGACTTGAATGAAATCTGCCTCTGCAATCAAAGGCAGTTTTGTCATTGCAGCTAGAGTCACCCCATAGAAACATAGAAACATAGAAGTAGACGGCAGATAAGGACCGCAAGGCCCATCCAGTCTGCCCATTTCTTTTTCTACCTTATAAATGTGCCTTCGGCCTTTGCTCTGTCAGTGACCTATCTATTCATAGTCATTTGTATTGCTCCCTTATGCCTATCCCATGCCTGTTTGAAGCCCTGCACTGTATTCATAGCCACCACTTCTTGTGGTAAGCCATTCCATGCATCCACCACCCTTTCTGTGAAAAAGAATTTCCTCACATTCCCCCTTAGTCGGCCTCCCTCTAATCTCATGCTGTGTCCTCTTGTCCTGCTATTTTTTCTTATATTTAAACATGTTAGACTCTTTCACCTTGTTTATGCCCTTAAGGTGTTTGAATGCCTCGATCATATCACCTCTCTCCCTCCTTTGCTCAAGGGTATACATATTGAGCTCCGTTAATCTGTCCTCATATGTCTTCTGATGCAGTCCCTGCACCATTTTGGTTGCCCTTCTCTGGACTGCCTCAAATTGGTTAATGTCCTTGTGAAGGTGTGGCCTCCAATACTGCACGCAGTACTCCAGATGGGGCCTAACCAGTGTCTTGTAAAGAGGGATTATTACCTCCCTCTTACAACTTGTGATACCCCTACTAATACACCCTAACACCCCTTAGCCTTACCTACTGCTTTAGAGGTCTGCTTGATGATTTTAGGTCATCAGTGATGATGATGCCCAAGTCTCTTTCTTCCTTTGTGACTGCTAGCAACTCCCTCCAGCCTATAGGTGGCTTCAGGTTTCTCTTCCCTATGTGCATGATTTTGCACTTCTTTGCATTAAATCCCAGTTGCCACTCTTCTGACCATTCTGCTAGTTTATCCAGATCTCTTCTCATTCTGCCCACCCCATCTGGATCATCTACTCTGTTGCAGATCTTGGTGTCATCTGCAAACAGACAAGCCTTACCCTCTAGTCCATCTGCAAGGTCACTAATGAAGATGTTGAAGAGGACTGGCCCCAGGACTGATCCTGAGGTACCCCACTTGACTTGCATCTCTTCTGACTGTATACCATTTACCACTCTCTGTTTTCTGCCCGTCCAACCAGTTTGCCACCCAGTTGACCAACTTCTGACCCACCCGAGCCTACCCAGCTTATTTATCAATCTTCATGTGGAACAGTGTCAAAAGCTTTGGTTGAAGTCAAGGTAGGCTACATCAACTGCCCCCTTGGTCCACCACTCTGGTTACCCAGTCAAAGAAATCTATGAGATTAGTTTGACAGGACCTTCCTTTGTAAACCCATGCTGTCTTGGATCCTGTGCCCTATGGATTCCAGGTGTTGTACTATCCTTTTCCATGAGTGCCTCCATACTCTTGCCCACTCACTGAGGTAAGACTGACCCTGCCTGTAGTTCCCTCGCCTCCTCCCTGCTACCACTCTTGTGGAGCGGGATCACATGAGCCCTTCTCCAGTCTTCTGGGACCTCTCCTGTGCTCAGAGACTCACTAAACAATTCTGCTAATGGCTCTGCTAGTTCCTCCTTTAGCTCCTTAAGTACCCTGGGATGTATGCCATCAGGTCCCATTGCCTTATCCACCCTGAGCTTAGCAAGCTCTTGTAGGACCCTTTCTTTTGTGAAGGGAGTAGTGCTCACCTCCTTCCCCACTGTGTCCATGATGCTGAGCTGTGGGCCCTGTCCTACCTTCTCTTCAGTAAATACTGAGCAAAAGTATCTATTTAGGATAGATGCCTTTACAGGGTCCTCCTCCTCACATGCTCTCTTTTCTCCATTAAGCTTAGCAATACCTCCTCTGGACTTTCTCCTTTCACTAATGTATCTATAGAAAGTCGTGTCACCTTCTTTTACTGTTCGTGCTAGTGTTTCCTCAGTTTGGGACTTTGCCTGCCCTACTGCCTTACCTGCTTCCCTTAGGGCAGTTTGGTATGCCTCCCTATCTTCATCCCGCTGTGTTCCCTTATATTTCCTGAAGGCCAGCCTTTTGGCTCTGACCTTTTCTGCTACTGTATTTGAGAACCAAAGTGGTTTCCTTCTTCTTTTGCACTTCCTTTTCTGTCTAACACAATGGGATGTTGCTTCAAGTATTGCATCCATAATGCTTGCCCACTTTGCCTGTACCCCTCACCTGTGTTTCTTTTGCCAGGGCTAGCTTAACTCTGTAGGCCATCTTATCAAAGTCAGCTCCTCTGAAGTCCCATATTTTTGCCTTGGAATGGGATGATTTAGATGTAGTAGCCAAACTGAACCATACCATGTGATGGTCACTGGCCCCAGGTGACCTTCTACCTGGAGATCTGTGATCCTTCTTTGTTAGTCAGTACTAGATCTAGGATAGCCCTGTCTCTTGTGGGTTGCTGTACCAGTTGTTTGAGGCCCTCCCTGCAGGAATCCACTATGAGTCTAGTTCTGGCAGATGTTCCTGCTGGTATTGACCAATCTGTATCTGGCATGTTAGTCTCCATTATCAGAACCTCCTTTAGCTGTCATGTTTTGTATATCTTCTAACAGTAATGTATCTATGTCCTCCCTCTGGTCTGGGGGCCTGTAGACAACCCCAGTTCTTATGGCTGTCCCATTTCCTGTTTCAGGGTGACCCACAGTTCTTCTGGCTCCTTATGTGTATTCTGAATTTCTGTAGCTTTGATATTTTCATTAACATACAGGCCACTCCTCCCCTTTGCACCTCGGTCTCTTCTGAACAATACATAGCCAGGTACCGAAGTCTCCCAAGTGTGGTTACTGGTAAACCACGTCTCACTAATTGCTACTATGTTCAGTTTAGCCTCTGACATTATTGCCTGCAGGTCTGGGATCTTATTTCCCAGGCTGTGAGCATTGTGTACATGATTTTCCATTGGCAGATTTTGGTGTGTTAGTTGTTGGGTGAGTTTGGCATTACCCCTGTGCATCGTATGGGAGACAAACCTTTTTCTTACCTGGTGATGCAAATGAGCAGCAAACATGCTGAATTCCTTTTTGACCACTAGCTGAGGGGAGGGTGTTCTTCCCATTCAGAGCGTATGGGGTGCTGCCCCTCTCCTTGCTAGTTTAAATATTCTGCAAAGACGTCAAACTTCTGCCCCAATGCACTGACTCCTCTTTAGTCAGATGCAGTCCATCAAATTTAAGAACTTTCGCTCCCAGAACTGTTGCCAGTTCCTACAAATCTGTGTCCTTTTCCTGGCACCACTCCTTGAGACACGTGTTTAGCTCCCTATCTCCCCTTCTCTGATCTTCCGTCCATCTGCTCCCTCTCCCAGACTGGCAGGATCTCAGAGAAGAGATGCCAGACGAAATAGATTATAGTTTGTCACCCAGCCTAGTCAGGTGTTCTTTGGTCTCCACAACTGACCGGCTGACGAGATCATTAGTCCCTATGTGTACTAGGACATCAATGTTTTCTCCTGCCTTGTGAACAATTTTAGCAATGTGGTCAGTGTCTCTCCATGCTGATGTACCTGGGAGACATCTGACCATCACCCCTGGCTGGAGATGGGTATCAACTCCCGAATCATGGAGTCTCCTATGATCAGAAGTTTTTGGATTTCCTTTGTGCTTGTTTAGTTTTGGTTCCTGATTTGGGTGAGTTTTGTTGTGCTAGCTCCTGTGCATGATGTCCTGCTCTGCAGTGTCTTCTGCCTCTTTATTTGATTTCAGAGATAGAGGCAGATACCTGTTTGTAGTGTTTATATGGTTTTTGGAGGTAATGTGTTGGAGAGCAGAGAGTGATGGGGCACCTGATTTGCTCCTCCTAACCACCTGCCAACCTCCTGGACCAACTACGCTCTGCGGTTGAGGTTTTTCTGTTGGATGCTGGGGAAATGGCGGGTGGTTCTTATAATGTATTTCCTCTTCAATATGAAATTTGAGGCGTGCAATCTCTATATACCCCCCCCATCCACACAGCGGAACAACAAATTTAAATGTTAGCTCCCTCCCACTGCTGCTGCCCACCCCACTCCCTCCGTTCTTCATCCCCTGCTGACATCAGGGTGCTCATTCCTCGTGTCAGCATGTATCCCCCCAACTACATTAATGTGGCACACTGGGAGCCCACTCCAGTGTGCCAAAAATACTTCTTTGATGTTACTAACACCAGGAAGCCCACTTCCAGTGTTGGATGTGACACCACCCCCACACCCCTGTGTTCTCAGCTGACCTCAGGGTGCTCAATCCCTGGGTCTGCATTTATCCCCCCTCCAGTACTCTGACTCACTGGGATCCCACCCCAGTGTGCCATAATCTGTTTTGTTAATATTTGACCTGAAAAAAGAAAACAGTCCCACAACATCCTTTTTTAAACCTGAAAAAAAAAACAAATGGTCCCTCATCATTCAAACCACCCCCACCCCAACCTACACCATACCTCCCCGAACCCCTCCTCAACTATACTTACCTCCAGAGGCTGGGAACAGTGATCTTCTGTGGACAGGGAGGGAACACGTCTGCACTCTTCAAAAATCAACAAGGAACTGAAGAAATTATAGTAAGCCCTATAATGGCAGTCAATGGGGGGTCAACTTAAGTTCATATCTCAGCCAATTCTTTGAGTTGTTGTCCCAAATTTTGAACATGGGGTTCCTGGGACCCCACCTCCTGAACAATGGCACTGTCATGTCATTTCTCAGTCCTGAAATGAGATTTACGGTCACTGTATGGAATTGCCTTTTGGGACCATTTAACAAAACATACTGTTCATGAGGTGGGGTCCCAAAAAGCCCTTGTTGTAAATTTTGTTAAAAAACTCCAACAAATGACTGTGTTATGAGCGTTCATTGCGCAGTTTTCATGCATGCTCATAACTTGATCAGTTTTTAGTATTTTCACTCCAAATGTCCAAAATTGCCATTTTTAACCCCCCTTATGAACAGTACAGCTGTCATTTTTTGCATCCTTCCCTAAATATGTTTTTGCACCTGTGGCACAGAATGGCAAGATCACTGTGCAAAATCAACTTTCAGGACAGATTAATGAAATCACAGTGTAACTGTTCATGAGGGGAGGTCCCAAAAAGGCCATGTTGAAAATTTTGTAAAAACATTCCAAAACATGACTGCTTTACGAGCATGCATTGCAGTTTCTACACACACTTACAGGTATAACTTCACCACTTTTTAATATTTTAACTCCAGATTTTCAGCATTGCCATTTCTTCACACCTCCTCATGTCATTTTTAACATCATGCCTGAAATGTGTTTTCACACCTGTGGTGCCAAATACCACACTTACTATGCAAAATCACCTTTTGGGATTGAGTAACAAAATAATAGTGCCACTGTTCATGAGGTGGGGTCCCAAAAAAGCCCATGTTGAAAATTTGGAGTACAAATACCAACAAACACCCGGGGCATTAGGGTTTCCAAATGTAATGCCCACCTTGTATAGACTGACAGGTGTTGGGGTGTGGCTTGGGGTCATCAGCTGTAAAGCTCACACTATTCCACCCCCACCCCCGCCCTGCAGCCACTGACAGGCACTGAGGTATGCCTTGGAGTCTTTGGCCCTAACATTCACCCCATTCTCCTATACTACACCCATTTCATCTTATTTCCTTATGGAATGGGGTGAGCATAAGGGCTGAAGAAACCTCAAGGCACACTGCGACACCTGTAGATGGCTGCAGTGTGGGATGAGGTGGAATGGTGTGAGTGTTATGACCAAAAACCCAAAGGCACATCCCAATGCCTGTCAGTCTCTGCACGGTGGGGGTGGGAGTTGGCGTTACTTCAATACTTCACTGCCATTCCTGTTAATGCATCTCTCTCTAACTCCTGCACTACCAATGCCAATACCAGCAAGAAAACATTTGACATTGACAAATGCTTGTATCTAACTGCACTGAACTGCATTTCCTGCATTATAGCTCTACTCAAACTGCTGCTGATTTTAAAGAGCTAGAGTATTGCATACAATTAATATTAGTGTTTAAAAACAGTCAGCTATTACCTTTTATGCCTGAGGTGCTTTTTTTCCCTTTGGGAAATTAGAATTTTTTTTTTACCTGATGTTAGTAGGTATGATCTCTGTAACAAAACTCTGCCTGGCTGCTGACTTATGTAGTTCTAGTCCCCCCACTACATTATCATCATTGTGACCTCAAAGATTGTGACATCACAGGTGATTGATCTGGCATCTACTGAGTGGCTGTGATGTCACAGTCAGTTCAGTCATAATGCTAATGATGTAATGGGAGGAATGGAACTAAATATGTCAGCTGCCAGACAGAGTGCTATTCCACAGATTGTCACATAGAAAACTTTCTAAAGAGCAAATGGAACAAGAAAAATTCTTCAGAAATAAAATTTACAACTCACTACTTCTTAAAATTTGTAACATTTTCCTGTCTGATATTTTTGGTTCTTGTAGCTCATTAATGTATTAATTGCCATTAAATTTAAACAGTGTTATAGTGATTAAGTAATAGCCCACAGCACTCATCTACTGTGACCCACACAACCCCATTAAGCCTGAAACTTCTGATTGAGGTTGGCTGCTGATCCCCCTTGATTGTCTGTTATAGGGCCAAGGAGGTGGGGCTTGCAGCTCAACTCACATCTTAAATCACAGCACTGAGTGAGATGCAGCTGCATCTAACTCATTGCTAAGTGTACCTGGAGTGTAGCATGGAGCAAATTTCAGTTACTCTGTTCTTTTATAATTGATATTACTTTATAGTGTTGTAATAGTTGTACATCATAAGCAAAGCAGATTATAATGCTCAAATGTAAACTGCTGTGCTTGGGGTGGTGTTTGGGCGTTATAGAAAATGTTATGCAAAGAGTTGCTAGGGTTACAAATCACTGTAAATCTTATTCATTATTTTATGATTGTTTTTCTTTAACTAACCAGAACTACACAGGAAATATTTTAAAGATAGACTACTTGAGCAGACTGAAAATGTATTTGTTGGCATGCCAAGATTCTGTAATGGTGACACCACTTGTGTAGAAGTCACTGGCTTATCCAAATGTGAATTATGCACATGAACATAACCAAGGCCCTTACTTTTCTGCAGCATATTGGGACCAAGTTCTGCAGCAAGAATACCATTTGCCACAGAACTTCTGCGGCGGTGGTTTGTAGTTTCTGCGGAAGTTCTCTGGCACTAATGAACCACCACATCACAGTGTCAACTTGCCATCCTGACTTCACATCCATGGCAATGGTTATAGCAGTCAGTATGGGGGAAGTACAGTAACACTAGTTCAAAAAATAACAGACTTACAGAAATAATTTTATGCCTAAAAAAGCAAAATAAAAATATCTATCCCATACGGTCCTATCCTACTGCATAAATGAAATATGCAGAGGGGACCTTATGTGATAAACAAGATATTTCTATACTCATGCTGTCTACACCACTCATGAGATCCTCACTGTGTATCACTTATATATTTATATGTGCTGTCTACACTACTCGTGAATTCCCCGCTGTGTATTATTTATATATGTATATGCAACCTGTAACATACATACATACAAATATGTGTGTATATGTGTGTGTGTGTGTGTATATATATATATTGAGAGAGAAAGATACTGTATGTACATATATATATATATATATATATATATATATATATATATATATTATTTTTTATTTCCATGAAATTGTATCGTCATTCATACAGGTCCCTTTGCAAATGGAATAAAAAGAATAGAGGAGATGTTGCAAGACTCTTTTTTCATGCCAGTCTGCTTCCCCTGAAACACTACATAGCACCATCAGGCCATGATATGCATGTGAACCCATTGTGAGATAAAGCTCTCCAGCCCATCGCAGTGTGTCCCCCATGTGACGCAACACTGTGCCATACTGTACCTTTCCAGGCTCAGAGCTGTGATGTGTTCCCCAAATGGAAAACTACATGCTACCCTCTGGCCCAACAGTTGACCTTGCACAGAACATTTCTCCATAACTTTTAGGTGATTCTATTAACTAATAACAATATGTAATCAATAACCCTGGCAAAAATGTGCACAGTGCAATTATTTATTTAACAGGTCTATTCTTCCAACAGGTTTACACATTATTATTTTCCACTTTTCTGGGCATAATTTCTTTATTTTTCTTAAAAATGACAGGTTAATTCATTTTACCAGTTATTCATTTCAGATGGCATCTCTATACCTTAAACGCAAAAATAAGTTTGTACAAAGTAAGGCATGGACTTAGCAGGTCAATGCTATTGTAAAGGTTTTGTTTAAGTTGTCTATAGTGTAATAACATAAGACTGAAAATTGTATTAGGCTGTAGCACAGGTTGTGGAAATATTACCATACCTGATGTGCTGTGCCACTACCTCAGACAGTGGAAGCTGTGGTAGATAAGTGACTACTCATTTCTGTGGCAGAATTCAACGATTTTATTAGCTAATGTATGATGTGAACGCACTGGTAACATCACATGCTGAGCATAGAGCTGTTTTGGATATAAAGAGAGGGGAAAGGAACCAGGATCTATGGAAAAATTGAAATATTAATAAAGAATCACCAAGAACAGTGAATTCTGCAGCACTGCAGAAGCTCTGTGGTAGGTTGCAAGTTCTGCACAAAATTCTGCAGCCACAGAATTCTAGATGCCTTGAACATAGCCAACACTGGACAGCAACACATTTTACTGCATTTGCTTGTCTTTGGGAATGAGTTATCTAATTCAGGCCCTCCCTTCCCCCACCTACAGACCCACATCCTCCAGTCTCCCCAGCCCATTACACTGGCATCCTCCAGGTCTTACCTATCCAGCTCTAGCCCCATGAGTTCCCCCCTGATGGGGACAGCATGGCTCCCGTCAAGCCCCACTGGGAAAAGGATCCAGTTCACATGGACATGTCCAGATAGCTGGGTGAGAGGCCTTTGGGAAACCAGTGTCATCTTGCTGGTTAGCATTTTTTCCCATTTTCTCCCTGGCATGAAGGAGGTGCCATGCAATGATGCCAGTGGCTGTACTGCGCATGCTCCTGTACACAGTACGCTGGGGCCCAGATATTCAAACTGCACCAGTCTGTGGTGCAAGCCTGGGCACAGCTCAACTTGGCTGTGCAGCGGTGTGGCCTGGGCGATATTCAACGGAGTTGTGCTATGGCTCAGCAGCTTGGAATATCACCCTGGCCACCCACTGTACACATGGTGCAGTGGCACTGCACCAGTGCAAGGGGCCAGAGTGGAGCATGGAGATGCGCTAGCGCAAGTGCCATTGCGCCATTCACAGCACCTGCGAGATTCAAAAGGGGACATGCAAATGGGGCCATAATTTATGCAAGGCGCACATGGGGCCATTTGCATGTCATTATGGTGCCATTTGCATCCCATTAGCATGCAGGTGTGCTGATCCCCGATGACTTGTGCTTGGTGCCCTGCCAGACAGCAGCCATCGGGGACCTATGCCCCCTGCAACCTGATCATGGGCATTTGTCTAAAAATAGACTTCTTCATCCAATATCCCTGGTGGTTCAGTGGACCGCTCTGTGCCCGATTGCACGCATCGTTATAATAAACCCCCCTGTCCAATATCCCTGGTGGTCCAGTGGACTGAATGCAGCCTGATCGCGGGCATCTGTTCCAATGAAAAAAAAAACCCGTTCCAATATCCCTGGTGGTCCAGTGGACTGAATGCTGCCCAATTGCGGGCATCTGTTCCAATGAAATCCCTCCCGTCCAATATCCCTGGTGGTCCAGTGGACTGAATGCTGCCCGATTGCAGGCATCTGTTCCAATGAAAACAAAACCCCGGTCCAATATCCCTGGTGGTCCAGTGGACTGAATGCTGCCTGATCGTGGGCATCTGTTCCAATGAAAAAAAACCCTGGTCCAATATCCCTGGTGGTCCAGTGGACCAAATGCTGCCCGATTGCGGGCATCCATTTAACAGAAATATTCCTATTTCCCTGGTGGTCTAGGGTACCACCCTCCCCACCACCACTGAGTCCACCGTCCCACTTACCCCGGTCAGCCGCTGGTGGCAGCACCACCGCCTGCCGCCCCTGCTGCCCACCGACTGACACCAGGCTGCACGCCCATTGGTTCAGCGTGAGCCATCGGGTATGAAGTCACCAGAGCTGTTCTATTACATTCTAGATATGTACATATCTGGAATGTGTAGTATGGTACAGGCTGCACACAGTACTCAGTGCAGTCTAACTAAGCGACCTATACAGTGGCAGAATCAGCTCCTCCCTCCTCGAGGATATACCCCTTGCAATACATCCCAGCATTTTGTTGACCTTTGCAGCTGCCTTCCTACATTATGCCAAGTTGTTTATTGACCCTGTAATGAGCACCCCCAGATCCTTCTCCTCCTCCTCCTCTGTCTGGGCTAGCTGCACTCCCCCTAGCTGGTAACTCCTCCTTGGGTTCTTCATCCCAAAAATGCAGAACTTTGCACTTTTTGGCATTAAACCCCAGTTGCCAGGTGTCTGACCAGGTTTCAAGTTTTGCCAGATCATCCTGCAACCCCTGCCATCCCCCTAGGACATCCACCACTGCTCCTACCTTGGTATCATCAGCAAACAAACTGATATTGCTCTTGATGTCTAATGATATGTCTGCAATAAATATCCCAAACAACACTGTACCAAACACCGAGCCCTGTGGAACACCGCTCGTCACTACCCTTGGGTGTGAGAGCTCCCCACCCACCACCACCCTCTGTTGCCTTCCCTGAAGCCAGTTCCATACTCATCTCAACAGCTTTGCACCTGCCCCTGTGCCTATTAACTTACTTCCCAGCCTTCCATGCAGCATCAAGTTGATACAGGACATCCACTGCTTGGCCCCTATCCAGTTGCCTAGTTACCCAGCCATAGAACTCCACCAGGTTGGTTTGGCAGGATCTGCCCCATATGAAGCCATGCTGTCAGCTGTCCTGTAGTCCTCTGGCCTCTAGGAGGACCACCAGCCTTTCCTTCAGGATAGTCTCCATTAGCTTACCCATGATGGATGTGAGGCTCACTGGGCTGTAGTTTCCCGGTTCATCCTTGGGGCCACTGTTGTGGAAGGGCACCACATGAGTCTTCCTCCAGTCCTGAGGTACACACCCCAAATGTAGTGCAGCATTAAATAGGTCTGCCAAAGGTCCTGCAAGGACCTCTGCCAGCTCCTTCAGTACCCTGGGGTGGATGCCATCTGGGCCTGGTGCCTTATCCACCCTCAGTGCCTTCAAACCCTCCCAAACTCTACCCTCCATGATTTCACCATCTGTCACCCCTCCCCCCTGTTTCTGCCATTTCTCCCCCTTGGGTGTCACCCCCCTCTTCTCTTTAGTAAATATGGAGCAAAAGTACTAATTTAGTGCTTCTGCCTAATCGCACCCTACTTCCACCCAACCCCCCTCCTTCCTAATCCTTACTATGTGGTCCTTACAGCTCCTTTTCTCCCTGATGTTCCTAAAGTAGTCCTTCTCCACCTTCTTATTGCCTTGTGCCAGCCTGAGTTCCGTAGATATCTTGGCTCCCCTTACTGCCCTTGTCACCTCCTTCGATTCCATCAAGTACTCCTCCCTGTCCTTCCCTCTCCCTGTTTTCTTGTACTTCCTAAAGACAGTTATTTTCCTCCTTACCTTTTCCATGACCTCCTTGCTCAGCCAGCTCAGTTTCTTAGCCCTAGCCTTCTTGCTCTGGGCCTTGCAGCAGGTTTTGGTTGCCTCCACTATCTCCAGCTTTATGAATTCCCACCCCTGGTTAGTGTCCATACTAGATTGAATTCTGGCCAGGTACCCTTTTACCACTTCCCCCATCCTCCCAAAGTTGGCCCTCCTGAAGTCCAGCACTCTTGTGCCAGATTCCACTCTTTCCTTGCCCATATCCAGTGTGAGCCATACTGAATGGTGGTCACTCCCTGACAGCGGTTCCTCCACTGTTAGTTCTCTCACAAAGTCCCCATTTGCCAGCACAAGGTCAAGGGTATTCCCTAACCTGGTTGGTTCACTGACCATTTGCAGCAGGAAGCTGTCCTGGAAGGCATCCAGCAGTACCTGCTCCCTTCTGTTCCTGGTTGTTGGGGTACTCCAGTCCACTCTTGGCATGCTGAAGTCCCTCACAATCACCAGAGTACCCTTCTTTGTGTACAGTGTGGTAATCTAATATTTTAATATTTCTGAAATCTGGCTAACAAAAGGATTGTGACAAAGATGAGATGATTCATATGTTCAATCTATTCAGGGGCAATAGATAAGGTAAATTGAGAGGAGAGTAATTAACCTATGTTCATTAAAATTGTAGTGCTACATTGGATCTATTTGACTACAGTGTTTCTCTGAGTATTTTAGCAGTGATGATTCAGTTGTGAGGGCATAAGCAATTGTTCATAGCATCTTCTTACTTCCCAACAGGATTTTCGGGTGAGGGTACATCTTTACTATTAGCATACTGTGAAACAAGAAATAAGTCCAATGAATAAATTGTGTTTGGGGATGCAAACATTAATTGGTCCAGTAACTTAACTGTTAAATTCAAGGATAAATTAGAGGGAATTGGCCTGATGCAAGTGATTAAGGAAAATACAAGTGGAAATTACAAAACATGGTCAGAGACTTTATTCGACTGGATTTTAACCATGAGAAGAATCAAAGATTAGATACTTGATACAGTTCTACCTCCTGATTCACTGAGCGACATTGCCCACTACTTTGTACATGGTCTACAAAAACAAATGTTCACCTCCCATACATATTCAGTCTTGTTTGCGGCATGAATTTAACTTTGATGCATTCAACAGACAAAGTTCATAAAATGACTGGTCTTATTTCTTCCATATTCCAGGCATTGATTAAAAGCTCTATTTTATTTCTTGTGAATTAATGGCAGTATGTGACAGATTGTCACCCGTAGAAAAAAGTTAAAAATAGAAGTCAAAACTGGATCACATCTGAACAGGTTAACTTCATGAAGGAGTGAAATTGGGTTTGGAATATATTTAGACTATAAAAAGTGCCAATTTTATAAACTGAATACAAAAGACTTTAAAATTTATGTAAAACATTGGTTTGAAAAGCAAAAATGGATTATTATCTTAGTAAAGTGTTTGATGGAAGAAAGGGAGCCAAGGAAAATATTAAATAAATATGAGAAAGGTAAAATCTACCACATTAATGTCAGTGACAACATCAGATGGGAAAGCTTTTTCCCTATTTGATATCACCACTGAATTGAATACTGCCTTTTGCAGTACAGTAAGTCTTGCACCTCAAATTGATCCTGTCTCTTTACCCTCTTGTACTTTTGTGGATAATATGTAGGAGAAATATTTTACTTCTGTTTAAAAAAAAGTTCAATATTTCCATACTAATTAGTTCAATGCTGCTATCCATTCACATATCTGGAATGTGTAATACAGCATGGGCTGCATGCCCATTGGCTCACACTGTGGACCAATGGATGTACAGGCCTACCTACAGTGTCAGTTGGTGGGCAGCGGGGCGGCAGGCAGGTGGGGTGCTGCCGCCCACAGCAGACCGAGAGTGGGGCTCCAGTGGGGGGTGGGAGGGGGTACCACTGGACCACCAGGGATACTGGACTTTATTTTCTTGCTACAAATGCCCGCGATCAGGCTGACAGCGGTCCACTGGACCACAAGGGATATAGGATGTGATTTATTTTTACTTGTGCCCTCGATCGGGCTGTGGGGCACATTGCCGCACTGTGCAGGGGGTGTCAGTCCCCAACGGCTGCTGCCTGGCAGGGCGCCAGGTGCAAGTTGCAGGGGATCAGCGCACCTGCATGCAAATGGGGCCATAATGACATGCAAATGGCCCCATTTGCACCTTGCATACATTATGGCCCCATTTGCATGTGCACTTTTGAATATTGCGGTTGTTGCGCATAGCTCAACGGGACTTGCACTAGCGCATCTCCCTGCTCCACTCTGGCCACTTATGCTGGTACAGTGCAACTGCACCATGTGCACTGCAGGTAGCCACAGTGTGATATTCAATGATGCTGTGCCATGGCGCAGCTCCATTGAATATCACCCAGTCAATGCCCCAGTGCAGCCAAGTTGTGCTGTGCCCAGGCTTGCGCCACAGCCTGGCGCAGTCTGAATAACTGGACCCATATGTCCTGTACCCTGTACATTCCTTTTAGTCTGAGAATTCCTTTTTTGTTCCTCGGATTTCTGGAAAAGGGAATATATAGAAATATGAGTTTAAAAGTATCAGCCAATCATTTAATTTCATACATCTATAAAACAAGCCTTATAAATCAAGTAGAGAGCATCACTTTGGCCTCACTTTACAGACAATGGGCTGGATATTCAAAAGGGTTGCACCATGCACAATAGGGTTGCACCTGCACAAGTCCGAAATTGCGCCATTCTGCTATATTCAGCAGGAGGCAGTTGTGCCCCCCAAGGCAAGCTGAGCAACAGCGCAATGCAAATGAATGCATGCTGAACTGGAGGGGGAGGAACCATGCATAAACTGCACAACCCGATATTCAGCGGGCTGTGCAGAGTTGTGCAGGCGCAACCCCCAACCTGCACCTGCACAACTTTGAGCTAAAAAAGGAGTAAGTGAGGGCCACTCACAGGTGAGCTGCTGCACTGCAGGGTGCAACACAGCAGCTGCCACCTGTGGCTGGCCCTCAACCTCTCTGTGCCCCTGCAGCCCGATTGCGGAAAAAGTGTAAAAAATCCCCCACCCCCAACTGGCCCGATCGCGGGCAAAGTATAAAAAAACCTCCCCCGACTGGCCCGATCGCGAGCAAAGCATAAAAAACCCTCCCCGACTGGCCGATTGCGGGCAAAAGCTTAATAACCCCCACCAGCCCAATCGTGGACAGCAAAGTGTCCCCAGAACATATCCCTGGTGGTCCAGTGGACCGCTAAGCCGATCCTGGGCTGCATAATGTGGTGACCCCCAAGACCATATCCCTGGTGATCTAGTGTCCCACCCACCCACCCACGAAGCCCCACCACCCCATCCCTCCTGGCAGCCAGCGGGTGGCAGCATCCCACCCACCTGCCACCCCGCCATCCGCCAACTGACTGCCCGGTAGGGCTGCACACCCATTGGTGCAGAGCAAGAGCCAATGGGCATGCAGCCCATACCATACAAGGCAGTCCAGATATGTGAATGAATGAGGCCAGGTACAAATGACACCATCATTTCAGCAGATCATAACAGGCAGACCCAGAGGGGTGGCAGGAAGCACAGAAAACAGATTCTGTGGCAAACAGACCAAATTGTATTGGAACCAGTGAACATTATTTATAATATTTCTCAAGTGGAACTGTCAGAGGACCAACTTTCCATCCTACAAAAGGGACTATCATTTAGTCCCACAGCAGATTCTCAGCCATTTGAAGTATGCATAGACCTACATAGGTTCACTCTAAATTTAAATATTAAAGCCTACTTTTGAAAGTTTAAAATGAGCCTGTCATGCAAGCAGGTGTAGAAAAGAAATGTACTACTATATCCTAGGGACAAGAGGTAAGGTCCTTCAAACCACCTTCTAACTTCATGCCACCATATAATGACATGGTGAGAGCTGGCCTGCTGGAACAGAGGCATGATCGCTGTTTGTGGCACTGATGACCTGGGTTTGGGACTGGACTCAGGAGTTGGAGGGCCAGCTTGAGGGAGTAGGATTGAGTGGCTGGAGGTCTGCTTTCCTACTCTGGGGGAGGTGGGCTTGAGTGTCTGATGCATGATGGACCCCTGGCAGAGGCCAAACATTCCATGGTGGTCAGCGTCTGTACTATCAGGGGTGGGGCAGATGCATGCCACCATTGCATGTCCCAACCCCATGGGATTCACAGCCTTCAAAATGTGCCAGTACCTGCTAATGAGCTGACTCCCTTACCATCCCCTCAGGCCACCAGAGCTCATCTATTGGCAACCCCACTCAGAGGGCAAGCTGAAGTATAAGGGGGGTGGCTGCTGGAGCCTGGCAAGCCAGTCTGGGCTTGGGGTGCTGGCACAGAAAAATCAGTGATAGATAAATAAATAAATAATGACACTATGAGGTTTTTTGAAAGGGCATGTGAACATGGTACTAAGATATTACTAGCCAATAGTGGGAAACATAACAGCCAAAGAATCAGTGACTTTGAAGATTTAATGGATGACAGACAGTGTACAATCAAGCCAGCAGATAAGGAGGGATTGATTGTCATAATGTCTACATCACAGATTGTTAAAGAAATTGATAGGCAGTAGTCGGACATCTCTTTTTATAAAAAAAAAAAAAACATCTAAAGGATCCGACATTACAGTATAAAAAAGAAATTAACAGCTTTTTACACAGTGCTGAGTCATCAGGTATTATAGACCACAATGAGTTGTTGTACTTAACAGTTAATCATACAGTAAAGGCCAGCATTTACAGTATGTACTTCTGAAAATTCACAAGAATTTGCAGGATCCTCTGGGACACCCAATAGTGGTAGGAATTGGTTCACATGTTGAGCCATTATCCAAATATGTGGATTTGCACATGAAGAATTATGTGTTCTCTCTACCATCCTATATTAGGGATACCATGCGCATATTTGGCATCCTGGAGGATATGCAGTCAGAAACAGATTGGCTCTTGGTGTCTATGGACATCTGCTCATTATACACAAATATTCCTCATGAGGAAGGTTTGAAAGCTATGTGTTTCTGGTTAAATGTTGAATCGGCACTTGACCCAGGAAAAAAAGTGTTCATTCTGGAATGTGCAGAACATATTCTGACTAAAAATTCCTTTTTCTTTCAGGACCAAGTCTATCCACAGTTGAAAGGGACAGCCATGGGGACAACCTTTTGCCCCTAACTACGCTTATCTCTATCAGGGCAAGTTGGAAAAGGATTACATCTATGACAGCCAGGTCAATCCTTTTCACAAAAGGAATGACATTTGGTGTCACTTTATAGATGATATATTTATGGTACAGTGTGGCAGTGTTGAAGATCTGATGAGATTAATTTCTTATTTGGAGAAAACCAATCCAAATTAAAAATTTACAGTTCAGTATGATTCTCAGTCTGTGTCCTTCCTTGATCTAAAAATAATTAAAAAGGAAGATGGTACATACCCAACTAATTTGTTCATAAAAGAAACCAACCAGAATTCATTGCTAGTTTATTCCAGCTGCCATCCACATCATACGTTAAAGAACATACCTAAGGCCCAGATGTTAAGGGTGTGTCACAACTATAGTGAGGACACAGATTATATAGCCAGTGGTTCTGATTTGTGCCAAAGATTCCTGGAGTGAGGACATGATGCTTGTACAATGTTCAATGCTTTTAGTGAGGCCCCTGAGGTTGATCAGTCAGAGCTACTAGTGGTCAGAGAAAAAGGCAATACAACTGATTCCCCCAGGATGAATTTTGTCACGGAATACACCAGACATGCTAAGGACATAGAAAAAGTAATCCTGAAGCACTGGCCTATATTGCAGACAGAACCCACACTTGGAGATGCCACCAAAGATATATCAAGGATGGTATTTAAACGTGCTACAAATTTAAAAGATAAATTGGTACATAGTTACCAGGCTCCAATCAAAATGTAAACTGATCCAAGTCATTGGTTACCACCCTTACCATCTGGCAGCTTTACCTGTGGCCACTGTAAATTCTGTGAGACTATGCTGAGAACAAATGCTTTCATTATGTGTAACAACAATAGGGATTTCGTAATGAAAAGTTGTTTAAACTGTATCACAGAGTATATTGTATACCTTGCAATGTGTAATTGTGGTTCTTTTTATGTAGGGAAGACCATTAGGTAGTTCAAGGTAAGGATTGGAGAACACCTATGTGCCATTATAGCACATGATGTTAGTAATTCTTTAGCTAACCATTGCAGAATAGTGGGTAACATAGGCCATACCTTTAACTATTGTGGGGTTGAGAACGTTCGGTTAGAGCCAAGGTGAAGGGACCTAGATGAGAAACTGAAGCAAGGAAAAGGAATCTTCTTTTATTTTACTTAAGCCCATGGATGGGCTGACAGCAGTTCACTGGACCACCAGGGAAAAGGAATCTTCTTTTATTTTACTTAAGCCCGCGATCGGGCTGACAGCAGTCCACTGGACCACCAGGGATATCGGATTCTATTATTTCATACCACTGCCTGTGATCGGGCATTGGGGAGGCGCCACCGGAGGTGCTGCCAGAGCTCAGGTGGCCACCCACAGGTGGCAGCTGCCGTGTTGCACCCTGCAATATGGCAGCTCACCTGTGGGTGGCCAGCCATTGCTCTTTTTTTTGGAGGGATCAACTTTGTGCAGCGCAAGTAGGGGTTGCACATGCATGGCTCAGCACATCCCAGGCTGAATATCGGGATGTGCAGAGTATGTGTGGGCACACACCCCCTACCTACGCCTGCATACACTACTGATGCACTCCAGCGCATCGTGATTTGTGCCAGGTGCAATTCCCATTTGAATATCACACCAGGGCGCATCAGTGGGTTGTGCATGGTGCAACACTGTTGTGCCATGCTCAACCCTTTTGAATATCTGGGTCACTATATTTAAATTTCATGGTATGTGACTAAATCCTTTGAAGTGCAGCTAACTGATCTATGACTGACAAGAACAGTTTCTCCACCATCGAGGAGATGGCTACCATTATCAGATATTAGTTTCAAAGTAAGGTGTTTACAGCAGAGATAGAAAATTTATTTTATTTATTATTTTATTTACTGAAGTCTAGGATAATACCACTTCAGCTCAAAGCTCTTTACATAGGAGCCACATCATGATTACAATACAAAACTGGGTTGTACAAATTACAAAGATTGTAGATACAGCAGATTCAGCAGGGATTGCAAATGTTACAGAGGCAGTTAGGATAATGGAAGCAGGGTTAACAAAAGACACTTAAGGGTATAAGATGCCTGAAAGGAAAAAAAAAATCAATTGTCAGCAGGGACATAGGGTTAGCAGAAAAGTAAGTGCTAGATGAGGTGAGGAGGAAGCCCAAGTGCCATTGAGCGGGGATATTGTGTGAAAGTAAGTCTGGCAGGGGGGAGGGAGGGTATGAGGATAGCAGGAAAAGGTGGAAGGAGAGTGGTATGGAGGGGGAGGAGCATAACTTAGGAGAGGAGTAGGGGTGAGGGGTGAGAGTATGGGAGGAGAGGGGATCAAAGAAGAGTTTAGTGGAGGGTAGGAAGGGATGGGGTGACAAGGCATGGGGAGGGAGGTGGGGACGGGTGAGAGAAGAGCAATGAAAACCAGTGAGGAGAAGGGGTGAAGCTATGGGCGACAGTAGCAACTGGCGGCATTTAGCAGGAGTTGCTTGAGGTGGACTTTGAAAGTACCCAATGTAGGCAAATGAGCAAGATATGCCTGGAGGGAGTTGAACCAGACTGGTGCACTCTATGCAAATGATCTTTGACCTAGGGAAGTGCAACATTTTGATACTGTGAAGGTCTGAAGTTCAGAGTTATGTGTGTACCGCAGGTTGATGCTAGGCACCAGGAGTTGACTAACCCCAGTCAGAAGTGTTCCTAGGCTAATCTTTTTAGCCAGCAGGCAAGTTTGGAATTTAAGTCGAACTTTGAGCGGGAGCCATTTTGCATTGGTATACAGGTCACAGGTGTGAGTCAGCCTAGTTGCTCCTATGGTTAGCCAGTATGCTTTGTTTAAGGCTGTTTTAAACATCTGAGTGCAGTGTCAGTAGCTGCGCCATGGATAGGCAGGCCGTAGTCAATGGGTGAGCCCACAGAGCTGTGGATAGGTATCTTGAGGGCTTCAGGGGTCAGACTGTGCCTGTGCTGATACAGCATCCCAATATGTTTATTAATTGCCTTGGCCATGTTGTCAATGTGTAGAGTATAGAGCAGCGAGTTGTCAATAGTGATCCCCAGATATTTAAAGTGTTGGACCAGGTCCAAGGAGGTCCCAGCAACATTATGTATTGATAATGGGTAGCCACAATGCTTGTTTTGGGAGCTGGAAAACAGCATGGTTTTAGTTTTTTTATAGTTCAAGATTAATTTATGATCTATGAACCACTTCTCAAGATTGGTAAAGTCACTTTGGAGTTGTTGCTCAAGCTCAATTGGATTTAAGCCATGTGAGAATACAACAGCATCAACGGCATAAAGTAGAATGTAACACTGGCTGGCTTGAGGGAGACTATTCAGGAATAAGCTGAATAGGAGGGGACCCAGTATTGATCCCTGAGGGACACTTGAGCAGACAGGCTTGCTATCTGATAGGGTTGTGCCAATTCTGACTTGTTGGGATCTACACTCCAGGTAGGTGCAGAACTATGAAACAGCATCAGGGGCCAGGTCTGTTGTGGAAAATTGCTTGGTAAGGAGGGCATAATTAACAGTATCAAAAGCTTTGGTCAGATCGATAAAGATTACCCCGGAGAGTTGTCCTTTATCAAGAGAAGTGTGCATGTGACCAGAGAATGGTGGTTGTGTGACCTTGAGCAAGGAGGACTGTACTGTGAGCAATGGCTTGGAAAGGACACAAACCTGGAGACTCCCCAAAAGACTGTCTAATCTGAGTGGTAGCAGCTACCAGCAGAGTGAAAAGGCTGGTACTCATGACAGAGGCTGAGTCTGGGAAGGATCAGTCTGTCACACAAACACAAGTTTATAGATAGTACTTATTTACACAGTGCAAGCTACTATTCACTAATGATATAGACAAATGAACACCTAGTTACAGACAGAAACATGTTTACTCAGTGGCAACATTTTGAATGTAATTGTAATGTGCCTCTAATGCCATCATGGGCTTACACACACACACACACACACACACACACACACACACACGCTTTCACACTCTTCATTTTTGCTTTGATTAAACATTAATCAACAACTAATGTGTGGCCTTCATTAACATAACATTCCTTCCATGACATTTGACCTACCCAGAACTATAGTTTTAAAGAATGTTTTCTAATCTCTGGTTGTGCTGTTATCTACTTACTTCATAAATCAGTCATATTCATGTGTAAAATGTTTAAGCTCTGGGTACTTAAAACAGAGGTGTTAAGAAACCTGCCTTATTCTTTCTGATGAAGAACTATGTGTAGTTTGAAAGCTTAATGTTTCTTTCTGTAAAACTTTGTTGGTCCATTAAAATATATTAAATCACTTACTGTAGTTCATGCATCTTATTGCACAAGGAACAGTACAGAAATAGACATTTTTTGACAAAGAAATAAATAGAAATACTGAAAAGCATTTTAGAAGTGGAATCGCGATTCCTCCTGAATTCTACTGGTGATATTCCACATCCTCTCAACTCCACTGTAAAGCATAGCTGTGTGTCTCAGGCTGCTTAATCATGTGCATGTTTATAATCTTACACCATAAAAAGCACCTCTTGCTGCTTCTATTAACCTAGTATAAATCACAGATTAATATAAGGTCACTGCAGCCTGTTGAGCTACAGAAAAATAATGGTTTATTTTTTTATGAAAATTTCGAATAACACCTTTGAGCAAACAGCGCTCTTTTACAAAGGTTCCACATCATGATACCTCTCAACTGTCACACATTATGAAGTACTTCACTCATTTTACCCCTCAGAAATCCTCTATTTCACATGGCACAGGTGATATTCCACATTGTCCACTGAAACTGCAATGCAGAAATTCATAATAATCTATGCTACTCAGTTATCAGCAAACATGAATAACATAAGTGCACAGATTTAGACTGTGTTTTGAGCTTGCAATGTCATTTTTGATGATGTGTCACACATTTTGCCCATTTGTCACATATACTGTCACACATCTGAGTGATGAAAGGTTGAGAGGTATGCACATCATGGACAATGGACAAGTATAGACAAGAAGAGGCAGGTAGATAACAGTTAATACAATTACAGTACATGAGCTGCCAGTGACTTTGTGAGATAAGACAAGACAATAGAATTAATAACAGGTAAAACATTACAGCTTGCATGTGCTGCCAAAGGCTTTGTCAGGATCAATGAGAATGGAATCAATTGTGCAATATCACCTGACATTATACAAAGACAGCCTGGGGTGGTTACATTTGAAATAATGATCTGAGAAGTGTAGGAAAGGGTCAAAAGTAGTTGGTGAGAGGACAAGGTAGTAGGGGACAGGCAAGAACCAAGGAGTAGGGGATTGGAGGAATAAGGTAGGTGGTGAAGGAGCAGAGTAGGTGGTGATGGAGGGTATGGTGGAAGGGTTGGGATATGCAAAGAGGTAATAGGATGGGTGGGGGAAGGAGAGAAGAGTTAGGATGGACAAGAAGGAGAAAGGAGAGAGAAATGAGGACTAGAAGGGAGTTAAGGAGGATTAGGGGAAAAAGGAGAGGGAAAAAATGAGAGCTAGGAGGTGCAGGGGGTAACAGGTGAGGGGAGGGACAAAGATGTAAGAGGGAATTGAAAGAGGGAGGAGTGAAACCTAATATTTTTGGCCTAAGGCTTATACCCACTGTAGACTTCTTCCTTTGTGCCAGTTATTATAGTCTTCCTAGCCCAATTGAGTTTTAAATCATACATAAGTAATCTTGTCTTCAAATAAAAGAATGCATTAACATACAAAACAAACAACATTTTCAGCATGTATATTGCCCATTCACCCTCTACCACTACTCATTTACAGAACAACATTTCAGATACTGTATAAAGACAAGAATGACACTTGTATACCAAATAGGAAATGAAAAAAATTCATCAACATTTATTGAATCAGAGTTCAAAATTTATACAAAAGTGAATGAGTGAATAATTCACCAATCAAACCCAACATTTCACCCCAAATTCTAGATGCTTTTCAATGGTGTAACCAGTGGTGGACCTGATGAAACTAGAGTCCTTTCCTGACCCTTTCTCCTGTTACTATCATCTGTATCATTTATAGGATCCCCTTTGAAGCACCCTTCAAGCAGCTATTCTCAAAGGTCTGCCATTTTCCACTGTAAATACTGAGCAGAAGTAGTCATTAAGCATGGGTGCTTCATCTCCTTCTCCACTATTACCCTGTCCTCCTTCAGTAACCTTATAGTTCCCCATTTTGACTTTCTTTTTTTCCCTAATGTATCCTAATTGCTGTTTTTCCACTTCCATGACCCTCTCTGCAATGCACAGCTTCATGTCTCCTTTGTTTGAGTTCTTGAGTGCCTTCATCTCTCATCTTTACTTGTTTTTGTTCCATTACTCTTCCCACTTTCTCTCTGTATCTGATAAATGTCCTTTTTTTCACCCTCACCACATTTTTGATCTTTTTTGAGAAACAGATTTGTCTACTGGGTGCCACCAAGCCATCCTGTTCACTCTTCCTGAACAGATCCAAGAGCCTCTGAAGTAGTCAGGTACCTGCAGCTTCTCTATGGGTGCAAAGCTATTTGCTATCAGACATGATGTGCTTGCATGACCTCCTTGTGACTACCCTGTCACTCTTCCCCTCAACACCACCCTGCAGCCCTCTGGGCCGGGGGTTGGTCTGGGTGACTGAGAGTGGGGGTGTGGGGTGGGGGTGGGGTATCATCTGAACTGGTTTCAAACCTGGAATATCTTTTCTCTTGCCTCTATAAGCTGTACATGGAGTTCCACAAATAGCCTACATATTAGACAGTGTTCCTCCCTTCTTCCAAAGTATAACCTGGGGAGTAAGTGTCCCACAGTCCCTTGAGTTGACTATTTCCCCACTTTGCCTGTACTCAATGATTTCTGTGATTTCCTTCACACAATATCTACTTGACTCCAACCTATGATGTAGTAACAATCTGGTTCTAACCATACTGGTTTTTGCCTGCATATAGTCCTTTAGCTATTTCCCAAAACACCCTACCATAGATACTGAGTTTACCAAAACACCAACTGAAATTGTTACACAGTTGCACACTTTATACATTTGAAAGTAGCAATATTAAGCTACTCCAGATAGGCAATGTCTAGGATCCCAAACAATACCTGTTTTGTAACCTACATATTGTGCTACTATATTTCTGTACCCACAGAGTCCCCTGCAGAACAGTGACTATATACAACTGCCCTGCATATGTCCCTCCACACAGATGACCTGCAGAAGTCTCTAAGGCAGACACCAAACTGTTAATCTGTGACATGTGCATAATGGGACACCACACAACTGGACACTTGCAGGTGTGGTGCATAACTACCCTGTCTCCTTTAAATCTGTTTCAGCTCTTCTCCTAATAAGACATTTGTTATACAGGTTTTATTTAACCGCTCAACCCACTAACACTGCAAATGATCAATCAGGTAGGTTCCCCTCTGACTACTAAGAGTAATAGAAATTTAAAGAACAGCTCCAAAACACTGCTCCAAAAGCACCACTTCTGCCTACTCACTCACACTTCCCCTTTAATCATTAGAAATTAAATAAATGATCTTTTGCTCTTTTTGGTTTTTGTTAATGCTCATCTGACACAAGCCCTATTATCCTGGTCTGACCCCCTAATCCCTATCACCTATCATCCCAGGACTTAGATTGACCCACATTCTTCCCCCACAGATTGATCATATGACTGGGTCAGCAAGCCCCATCTTAACTGTCAGAGAACAGATCCAATAAGTATAGAGGTTGGGCCCTGCTGCCAGTACAGGGGATGTATCAGACTACACATAATTTCTCTGCCTGGGATTTTGCTACCTGATTTTTCACCCTGGGACACCAGCTTTAGGGTGGTATGCAAGCTAACATGCAAGCACGGAACACATCACCATCCCTCCCCATCCAGTAACTCTTTCCATGCACAGATCCGCCTGTGCTCACCCAGGTGGCAGTCTTGCACTGCACCATGACTGCTCTTCACCCCTCCTGGAGGAGAGTATCTTCTGGGGTGGTCAAACTTTATCCATCAAGTTGACCCCCAATGACTCATTTTTGGTCTTGAACCTGGTTCACCTGCATGGTGGCAGTTGTGGCGGCCAGTGCCTCAAACCTCTGTGCCACAGTACTGGCCAATAAGTCACCTTTTCTGGCTTCAGCTAGCTGTTTTTTTCCCTCCTTCCTCTCAGCTCTCCCAGAACAGAGCTCATAGCTACTGTACATCCCTCTTTTAATCTCTTGTCTCCTTTATGCTTGTTTCAGCTTCTCCACAATCAGACATCTGTTTTGCATACTGTAATTAACCACTCAGACTACAAGAGACTGCAAATGTTCTCCCAGTTAGGGTCCCCCAGCTGCCAAGAGTTACAGAAATTTAAAGAACAGCCTCAAAACATTGACCCAAAACCTGTTACTTTTGTCAGTTCACTCACTGAGCCCTCCAAGTATTAACAAACTATGGCCAGAGTCGCTAGGGTTACAGGAGAGGAATCTGGGTTAAAAATTTTGAAAATAAATTTTGTTATGTTTTTACACCAAATGTTCAATATACTGTAGCCTTGTGCTAACCCTGCTTCATAAAGAAGGGCAGAGAAAACATTCAACTCCTGGCCTAAAGGTGATGTCATGCAGAGACTGCAAAATCAACTTTTGGGCTATAAACACATATTTTGGGCAGGAGTTGAAAAATTACAGCTGTCACATTCATGAGTAACTATAATGGAACGGCTATGTTAAACATTTGTGGTAAAAATAATGAATATTACCAAAGTTATAAGCCAGCATTTGCAAAATTCAACATAGCCTCATAACTTAATAGGTGAGCATTTTAGTATCACAGAACACAAGAATGTGCAAAGTATAATACCACCGCATATTACATTTATTCAAGGCCAGGGAATGCATTGCTAGTCTTTTTTTGGCATTGAAAAAGTTTCACTTGGTACACAGGGAGGAAATTTGGATACAGCTTTACTTAATCAATCCCTAAACATCATGATATCAGGGCAGAAAGGGGGTAGGGTGCATTCAGATGGAAGTGACGATAAGGTAGAGAACATTTATTGTGGTGCTGTACTCTATAAGACCCTGCTGAAAGAATGCAACACATATGTCAAGCAGAGAAACACCAGCTTGGCATAGATGCTAAAATCTTTGGTGCAGACTTATACTGCAGCAAGTTAAATTGTGTCAGTATTCATTTTTGAGTGGGGGATTGTGAAAAATATCAGATGGTTGTCAATTCCGATCCACAATTTTTCTTCCATGATGACAAAACCCCTGCTTTAAGAAAATGGGCTATGTAGAACATTATGATCCATCATATTTTCAATAACCCCAGCTTTTTACACACTGTGGCTCACTGTCTCACATAGGAAAACTGACTTCACTCCTCTCTGAGTGCAAATCAAGCCCCCTTTTGTGTTGACAAATCCCCCCATCCTTCTGCCACTTGCTTAGTGGTAGTGAATTTATGTAGCTGTTTTTAGTTCTGCATATTTATGCACTCATATACAATGCCTACTGACATCCTTTGTAAGCTTCCCTCTATCAGTTTCTTCATATTTCCTCCAGTGTTTACATTAATTGCAGCAATAAAGTGAATGTGTTCAACACTAAAAATAAAAATAAATTTACTGGTGGACTTTCTGTTTAGATACCACTATTAAGGGGAAGCTGTATTTTCAAAACAGAAATACCTGGAAGGATCTAACTGATAATATCCACATTTATGTTTACTAGAAGTTGATACTGTCTTCTCCCTGTGGAACAAGCAAAATGGATTTGGAGCAGTGGGACAAGTAGTATGGTGCTCAGCAATTAAATAACTGAGATAAGCCAAAGGATGAGGGAGCACCCACATATGCAGAAAGCAGCAGGACAGCATAAATATTATCAAAAGTTCTTTAACTACAGTGCATCATGCACTCACACATAGTAAGCTTACAAAAGTGGGGGCTGAGCCTCTCTGAAACAAACATTTCTCCCGGCCCCTGCCAGGCATCATCAGAGTGAATCACTCTGATGATGACTGGCAGGGGTCAGGAGAAATGTTAGGTGCAGCGAGGTTCCGCCACCACTTTTTTATGCTCACTCTGTGGGGGTGCACTACGCACTGTAGTTGTTTTTTAACCATGAGTAGCACACTAAGCTGAAAGCTTTTTTACAGGTGCAATCTCGGAGCACAGGGAAGTTAAGTGACTTGCTCAGGGTCACACAGTATATAAATGGAAGCTGTGGGATTCAAACCCAGGTTTGGTCTGCTGAATGTCACCAGATTTGTAGCTCAGAGCATTAAACCTCTGTGCTACACTGCCTCCCCAAATAAAGGACCTTAAATGATATTTCTGTGGTCCTGATGCTTTCTGCATACTGTATGCGGGTGTTCCTCATCCTTTTACTTGTCCTTCTGGAACAGCAGCCTGAGATGGGACATGATCTCAGTCTTCCCATTCTCAGGGGTATTGACAGGATTGAACATATGGATATGTTCTCCAGCAGGACAAAGGGACATGCTTTAAAGATCACAGATGACAAGTTTAGGGGTAACATTAGAAAGCATATTTTGTCCCAGAAAGTGGTGGCCTTCTAAAATGACTTGCCAATAGAGACTGTGGACATGAAGACAGTAGAGTGGTCCCCAGTTTTGACCATCCCTTAGCTTTTTCCAGCACTGAAACCATCAGTGTGAGAACCTTGCACTCTCCCCGCCCACTCTGTACCTACCCACGTGAATAAACAGAGGGTGTCAGCCTCTATTACTGTCAGTCTGCCACCTTTCATCAGCACTATATCTGTCACAATGTGGACACCCTGGACTGTCTGTTCTACACCATATCTGCCCCTGTGGACTTATAGAGGGCTTCAGTCTCCAGTGGTGCCAGTTCCTTACTGTTCACCAGTCACACTGTACTTGTCACTGTAGGTTAAGAAAAGGCTTTAGTTCCCAGTTCTGGCAGTCCCTCACCATTCACCAGGACTAAATGCAGACAGTGTGGAAACCAAACACTGCCTCTTCCCCCAAGATTGACAAACTTCACCTGGAAAGCAGCGAACCACACCTACCAGAAAACAGGGGTTAAGTACTAAATCCCAACATGTAAAATCCTAACACCAAAATCCTGACTACACAAAATACTGATATGCCAAAATTCCAACATGAAAAATCCTGACATTACAACTGCCTGTATTCACAACATGTATAACAAACAATGAATTGTAACTTACCATTATTGATGTTCATTCCATTCTGCAGTAATCCAGTTATCCAATCTGATCCAGAAATTCAGTAATCCAATTAACGACAACATTAAAATGTCGTTTTTTGGCAGCATAGCCTAGAGGTTAGAGTAATGAGCTGTGATCAAGCTTGATACATCCAGCAGACCAGACCTTGGTTTGATTCTTACAACCTCCACTTGCATCCTGTGTGACTCTGAGCAAGTCACTTAACTGCCCAGTACTCCTAGGTCACCCCTGAAAACAGGCAGTTGTGTCTAGTGGGCCTTACCCAGTTACCAAAGACTAAAATAAATAAATGTATATCTTTAATTGTATTAATAGTTAAAAGTTAACTTAAAAGTTAAAATGCAGTCTTTAAAGTATTTATAGTGTCAAGTTATGTGCAATCTCCCAGAGATAATCTAGGCAATCCTTTGCAGGTGATCTAGGGAAGCCTCATACGATCTTCTCAATTGTTGTCTCCACAAAAGATTGAGATAAGCAACCAAGGGGATAGGCATAAAGTGGGGGGGGGAGGGGGAATTCAACAGAAGGGCAGACAGCAAGAAGAACCAGGGATAAAGGACAACCTGGTAGGGGGCTGGAGTAAAACAGCTAAACAGTCCAGGGAGTTCACATCATGGAAAGCCATGTGTGCCAATGCCAGGATCCTTAGTAGCAAGATGGAGGATCTGGAGGATGCCATGGTGCAGTTGGACCTGGACATTGTGGCCATCACAGAGACTTGGTGTAATGATAACCACAACATGGAGATGGTCATACCTGGCTACAACATTTTCAGAAGAGACAGGGCAGGTAGGAAGGGAGGAGGAGTGGCACTTTATGTGAAAGAGGACATAAAGGCCACAGAGATCCAGGAGGAATAAAATGGGGGAGAGATATTGTGGGTTAATCTGGAAAAGAAAATGGGGTCAGCCATCTGCACAGGGGTGATCTACAGTTCACCAGCCCAGGAGGAAGAAACAGATAGGGAGTTGATGCTAGCCATCCAAAGGATGGCAGACAAGCAGGAGGCGGTGCTGGTCAGAGACTTCAATATTCCAGACATGAACTGGAGTCTCCCAGCAGCAGCATCAACCAGGAGCAGCTATATCCTGGACTCCCTTCAGTGTGCCTTCCTTAAACAACTGGTCATGGATCCAACTTGGCAGAAGGCAATACTGGACCTTGTACTCACAAATGGAGACAGGGTGATGGGGTAAAAGTGAGGGAGTACATTGGGAACAGTGACCAGTGGTCACTGTGGTTTGAAATCACAGGAGGAACAAAACCAAGCCACACAAAAATACGTATCCTAGATTTAGGAGGGTAGACTTTGGGAAAATGGGGACATGCTTGAAAGAGGCACTAATGGGAATGGGGAGGGAATCGGGGTGGAGGAACAGTGGGCGATATTTAAAACAGGGATTACAAGAGCAATAGAATTATGCATTAAGCAGGTTAGCAAGAGGAAAAGGAAGATGAAGCCATTATGGTTTTGCAAAGAGGTAGCGAAGAAAGTGAAAGCCAAAAAGATCATATTCTGGTAATACAAAAAGACGCAGGCAGAAGAAGATAGGGAGAAGTACCAGGACAAACAAAGGGAGGCAGGGAGGTCAGTAAGGGAAGCCAAAGCTCAGACAGAATAGTGCATTGCAAAATCAGTGGGTAGAGGTGACAAAACCTTTTACAGGTACACAAGTAAACAAGCATTTGTCAATGTCGAATGTTGGCTTGCTGGCACTGGCATTGGTAGTGCAGGAGTTAGAGAGACATGCACAGTAGGACTGGCAGTGAAATAATGAACTGAAGCTGACCCCAGCCCCACCATACAGACAGTGACAGGCACTGGGGTGTGCCTTTGGGTCATAGACCATAACGCTCATGCCATTTCACCTCACCCTACCCTGCAGAGACTGACAAGTGCCGCAATGTGCCTTGGGGTCTTCGGGCCTTATGCTTATGAAAGGGTGTCCCCCAATTTTTTTGAATGTCGTATGCTAAGGAAGGTAATGCTGGCATACATGGGTTGTGAGTGTCCTGTGTTATATGTTGTATTGCCTTATATGTTTTGTTTTTTGGGCTGGCCATCCACTTTGTTGTTTGCCCATTTGTCCTTATATGTTTTATGTTCACAGCCCTGGGTTTTGCCACTGTTAGTTAGCCAGCTTTTATGTGCAAGCCAAGGCATAGCATGGAGTTACTGTCCCAGCTCCCATTCTAAAATGCCCTTGAAACGTTTGCCCCTGAGATGCACATAAGCTGTGGCTTTAAACTTGTAAATAAAAGAAATACCGGTATCCATATTATCCATATTGTTAATGTTGTTGCTGTTTAAAAAGAAGCCTGGTCCAGGCAAAGCAAGGTACTGCCGCCCGGAGAAAGCTACAACATGTTTTCTAACTTTTCTCCTCGGCTGTACTGCTGTTTGCTGACTGTAAAATTCCCCCAGTCTCTGCCCTGCAGAGCCACGACTGTGCGTATGTTCGCACAGCTCCTTTTCGACTGTTTGTTTCAGCTGTTATGCTGAAATGCTGCTTTTCCCCCAGGCATCCTAAAGTCTGTAAGCAGTAAAACAATGGCTTTAGGTAGCACAGAAGAACAAAGCAACAGCCAGACAAAGCCTATTTTCTGCACAAACAAGCAGACTAGGCTCTAAACTAAAGAGAAAGAGAAGCAAACACCTGGAGCCTGAGGTTTGTTTTTAACCTTTCCTCAGCGGTGTGGCTTCTCAAGCTCTTTCCCTTTTGTGTAAAAGTGACAGTTTGAAGCACCACTCCTTTAAACAGTGTTTGGACTACAGCTCCTGTAAAGTAACAAAGTAGGCAGGAAACAGCCAACAAAAGCATTTGGGCACATATTCTGTGCTATTATGCTAAAACAGGGAACTAAAAGCAAAGGTTTACCTGTAAAATGCTTTTTCTCAGCTAGTAGCCTGGCCTGTGGATGCAGCCCCTTCTCAGCTCTATGTTTCTATAGAACAGCCCGGCCTCTCCCTTGGTAGTTTTATGTTGGAAATGGCTTGGAAGTTGCTTAGTGTCACAGAACTAAGAAATTGTTTGGTGCTCAAAATTATTATTATGATTTGAATGCTCTAGACCCTTTATTATGATGAAAGAATGTGTATAATGTGTTGTTTGATAGAAAATATATCGTAAATAAAGAATTTAAAGTAAAAAGAAGTACTGATGGGCGGAGCTAGCCATCACATGGGTGCAAAGCCCTACACAAGACAGATCAGAGCTAGCAGATAGATAGCAGCAGAGTGTTGAAGGGTAAACACCTAGTACAACTAGCTTATTCTAGTTAATGTATGTATACAGTCTGGATATTTGATTTGTCTCCTTTTACTTGAAAGAGCTCCAGGTGCCCTACACCCACCGAGACAGCTCCGCTCGGCTGACAAGGGGTTGCTGGAGATTCTGGGGGTAAATCTGAAGTCATCTAGTGCCCTTGCGTTGCGATTTGCTGCACCTACCCTCTGAAATTCCCTGCCTCATCAGCTCCGGGAGTGTAGGACGGTGGGGAGCTTTAAGCAGGCACTAAAGACTTTTTATGGAAGAAGGCGTTTCCTTCCTTGTTCTAATTTTATATTGCAGTATTGTAATATATGTTTATATTTGTTTTATTGAATGTATTGAATATGTTCTATGGTTGCTCTTGATGTACAGCGCTTTGAAATTTTGAAAGGCTCTCAATTAAATAAATTTTATTATTATTATTTTGTCACCTAAGTTTACTTCTTTTACCTATTATTGTTCTGTTGTGAAGAATAAACGTTGATTTTGTTTTGAACTACTATTGCCTCTCTGCCTTATCAGTCCATCTCTACCAATGGCCTGTGACAATGCCCACCCCAGTACATAAGGGGATATATTGACATGGGCACAGTGTAGGAGAATGGGGTGTACGTTGGCGCTAAGAGGCTAAGGCACATCTTTTCACCTGTCACTGGCTGAAGGGTGGGGGGGGGATGACATGAGCATTTCAGCCGACAATGCTAACGCACACCCCTGATGCCTATCAGTCTGTACAGGGTGGGAGATTGCAGTTAGCAACCCTAATGCCGAGGGCATTTGTTGGTATTTTCACTCCAATTTTTCAACATGGGCCATTTGTGACCCCGCCTCATGAACAGCGGCACTATGAGTTTGTTTGCTGAAAGGTGATTTTGTACGGCGACTGTGCATTTTGGTGACACAGGTGTGAAAACACAGTTTGGGCAGGATATGAAAAATAACAGCTGTACTGTTCATGAGGAGGTGTAAAAAAATGGCATTGTTGAAAATCTGGAGTGAAAATATGGAAAATTGGTGACATCAGGAGCGTGCGTAGAAACTGCTCAATGCACAGCCATAACTCAGTTATTTGGGGGATTTGTTTAATCAAATGTTCAACATAGGCATTTTTGGAACTCCAGTCATGAACAATGTCACTGTGATTTTGTTAATCTGGCCTGAACATTAATTTTCCACAGCAACGGCACCATTGTGTGACATGTGCGAAAACACATTTCAGGAAGGATGTGAAAAATGACAGCTGTACTGTTCATAAGGGGTGTACAGAAATGACAGTGGTGAAAATCTGGAGTGAAAATATGAAAAATTGGTGACGTCATGGACGTGCATAGAAACTACTCAATGCATGCTTGTAATGCAATTATTTTGGGTATTTGTTTTACCAAATTTTCAACATAGGCATTTTAGGACCTCCACTCATGAACAGTCTCACTGTGATTTTGTTAATGTGTCCAGAACATTGATTTCACACAGAAACTGCGCCATTGTGCGCCACATGCACAGAAACACATTTTGGCCAGGATGTGTAAAATGACAACCGTACTGTTCATAAGGAGGTGTGGGAAAATGCCAATGTTGAAAATCTGAAGTGAAACTATTACAAATTCTCAAAGTTATGAGCGTGCGGGGAAACTGCACAATGCACACTCATAAAACAGCAATTTTTTGGATTTTTTTCACCAAATTTGCAACATAGGCTTTTTGAGAGCTCACCTCATGAACAGTGGCACTGTCGTTTCTTTAATTGGTTCTGAAAGGTGATTCCATGCAGTGACTGCAAAATCACCTTTTGTGATGGAATACCACCATGACAGTGACTGAACTCACGAGGAGGGTCTCAATAACCCCATGTTGAAAATGTGGTGTCAAAATTCCCAAAAATGCCCGAGATATGCACCAAAGTTGAAAATCCCCTATTTATGCCATTATACAATTTACCAGCATTTCTTCAGTTCACCTTCGGCTTTTAAGAGTGCAGACGTGTTCCCGGTCCACCAAAGATTGTCCCACCACACTCCAGAGGTAAGTATGGGATGAGGGGTGTGGGGGAGTAGAGTATTCAGAGGGTGGGTGCAGGTTGGGGAAGGGGCACCGGAAGACTTTAAGGAACCTTTTTCTCATTTTACAGGGAAAAAAATGGACAACGCAGGTCAGTTATCTTTTTTTGCAGATGTGCTTGGTACACTGGGGTGGGCTCCCAGTGTACCACCTGCATTTGTGGGGAGAGGGACAGAAGCCGACAGGGATTGGGCTCCCAATCGGCACAGAAGCCTGGGGGGTGGGTGCATGGTTCTGAAGGGGATCGGGCACCCCCTTGGCACACAATTGAAATGGGAGCGGCATTATGCTGATGGGGAGGGGCTCCCCATCATGCAATTACGAACTGGTCAAGAGCTATGCTGACAGGGGATCGGCAGCCTGAAGTTGACATTGTGCGGCAGGCAGCAGCAGTCACTGCCACCATGTTTTTGAAATACCTTACCAGGAAGGGCACGTCGGGAGGCGTGTTATTGTGCCACTGCAAGAGGAGCTTGTCTCTCATTGCAGTGGCACTTTTCTTAGATGTAGTGACCACTTTACATATTGCTGGTGTCAGTGCCTGCATGTTGGCTTATTGAGGAATGAGGGATAAACCTACTGACACGTGCCCTGCATTCACCCACAGTGACTGCACCTCCAAATCTGCTACTACCACAAGATGTTGGCTGGTGCGCAAGCACGAGACAACATAAAAAAGAAGGGTAAAGGGAGGGATAGTGAGCCTGAAGGGGGATTACAGGGGCTGCTTGGGGGATGATAACAGTAAAGCTGACATACTGAACAGAGATTTCTGCTCAGTCTTTACTGAGGAAGATAAAAGTAATGAGCCTGAAAGAAGTATGAGGGAAGGGAATGGCACAGAAATGGACACAAGTCCCTTTACACAGGAAAGAGCCCTATGGGAATTGAAAGGAATAAAAGTTGATAAAGTGATGGGGCCAGATTGGGTACACCACAGGGCCCTAAAGGAACTAAGAGAGGTGGTGGCTGAACCTCTGGCACTATTTAGCAGAACACTGGAAAGAGGGGAACTATCCAAAGACTGGAGGACAACAGATGTAACCCCTTATACAAAAGTGAGAACAAAGAGGAAGCAGGGAATTACAGATCAGCCAGCCTGACCTTGGTAGTGGGGATGATCATGGAAGCACTACTGAAAGAGAGATTGGTAGATCATCTGGTTATCAATGGACTATAGGACTAAAGGCAGCATGGTTTCACTGGGGGGAGGTAATGCCAGACCAGCCTCATTGAATTTTTTGACTGGGTGACAAGGGAAGTGGATCAGGGAGGGCAGTGGACATGGCCTATCTGGACTTCAGTAAGGCCTTTGATACAGTGCCACATAGAAGGCTATTAAACAAACTGGGGAATATGGGAGTGGGCAGGACAGTAGTGCAGTTGGTGGGTAATTGGCTGGGTCGCAGGACACAGAGGGTGGTGGTAATGGCTGTTACTCCACTGAGGGAATCGTGACCACTGGGGTACCACAGGGATCAGTGCTGGGATCGGTCCTATTCAACATCTTCATCAGTGACATTGCACAGGACATGGAAGGCAGAATTTCCCTGTTGGCTGATGACATGAAGCTTTAAACCAGAGTGGACATGCCAGAGGGTGTAAATAGAATAAGAAGGGATCTGCAGAAGCTTGAGGAATGGTCAAGTGTTTGGCATTTGAAATTCAATGCAAAGAAGTGCAATATAATGCATATGGGACACAAAAACCCTGGAACAACATATTAATTGGGTGGAGAGGATATAGTATGCACCAAGCAGGAAAGGGACCTTAGGGTTATCATCTCTGATGACCTCAAGGTAGGGAAACAGTGTGACAAGGCAGCACGTAAAGCAAATAGGATGCTGGGATGCATAGGCAGGGGCATCACCAGCAGGAAAAGGGAGATCATAATTTCACTGTACAAGACACTAGTGAGTCCCCACCTGGAGTACAGTGTACAGTTCTGGAGACCTTTCCTACTTAAGGAAATAGACAGGGCAGAAAAGGTTCAGTGGAGGGCAACAAAGATGGTACATGGATTGCATCACAAGTCCTGTGAGGACAGGCTGAAGGACCTGAATATGTACTCCCTGGGGAAGGGGAGAGGAGAGAGAAAGGGGATATGATAGAGACATACAAGTACCTTACGGGGAGGAACAAGGTGCAAAAATATATTATTTTCCAGTGAAAAAGATATTCCCGGACTAGAGGGCATGTGATGAAGTTTGAGGGAGGGCGATTCAGAGGAAACATGAGGAAGAATATTTTCACAGAAAGAGTGGTGAACATGTGGAACACCCTGCCGGGTGAAGTGGTGGGGTCTAACACAATCATGAGATTTAAGAATGCATGGGATAGACAAAAGGGAATTCTGGAGGTCAAGGATAAGGGGCAACAGACTTCTAGAAAAACGTAAAGGGAATTTACAAGCTCAAACGGGCAGACTGAATGGGCCATAGGCCCTTATCTGCCAACAGTGTCTATGTATCTACGGTATGTAGCAAGCATTGCCTCCTTGTGCAGCTGAGCTATGAATCGGTTGGTGCCCACATGTGAAGAACCTATTTATGCATCCTATCTGTGGTGCCATGCTTCTATGTTATTTTCTGTGCAGGGAAGTCCATCGTCAACCTGGTCATGGACACACCAAAATTCAGATGGGAAAAGTGGTGGACTTCTAATAGTAGTTTTTTGCCTTACTTATCTCCTGACTTTGCCCAAAATATAACTTTCTTCAAATCATGGCAACAGTAGAGCACTGTTGTCTGGCATGATACTGTTCACTGCCATACTGTGGTGCTAAACCCAGCCCCTATATCATTCACACTATTTGTCAAAAATGATGTTTCAGGATATTATATTTTGTGGGCATTTATTGCCACCTGCTCAAAACTTGTTGCTATAAACTCTAGCAACAGATTTAAATCAGACTTATCTGCCAAGTCATGAAGGTCCTGGAATAGTCAAAGATACTAAGTTATAATTTATTGTTAATTATGCATGTTGGGATTATGTGAATACAGGCAGTTGTAATGTAAGGATTTTTTTATCGGGATTTTGGTACAGTATGTCAGTATTTTGTGTTGTCAGGATTTTACATGTTGGGTTTATGGTTGGTGGGATTTAGTACAGATCCTGGAAAACAGAATGGCTTGATACATGTATTTGTCACTGTGCATGACCATTCAGTTTCATGTGGGTCTCTGACAACATTTCAGTTTATATTTCTGTTACTGTTTCCTTTTGAGACCACATGCTTACTTCATTTTGCAATTGAAATATAGACTTAGTGACTCTGATTACACTTTTCTTGGTCATATGCTGCTTGAAATTTAGTACGAGTCTGGCATTTTTGCATCTTATATTGCATTGAGCGGTTGACATTGTTTTTTTTTTCCCCAGGGGAGAAACTGCAGGTTTCAGGAAGGGAAAAGAATCTTGGGGTGGTTGTGGATGCCAAAATGAACAACTCAGAGCAGTGTAGGAGGATGGCAGTGACATCAAATAAAATGCATGGGTGCATCGCAAGGGGGATAACCTTGAGGAGATGGGAGGTGCTTCTCCCTCTGTATAACTGCTTCGTTTGATCACACCTAGAGTACTTCATGCAGTTTTGGCATCCGTACTAGAAAGAAGACATTGAACTTCTAGAGTGGGTCCATAAGGTGGCAACCAGGATGATGCAGAGTCTGTGGGAAAGATCCCATGAGGAGAGACTTGAGGAGCTAAACTTGCATGTCCTGGAGGAGATGAGGAACAGAGGGGATATGATTGAGATCTTTAAATATCTAAAGGGAGTAAACAGGGACAGCCTAAATAGGGTGTTCCAGCTGAGGGAGGAAAGGGACACCAGGAGGTACTCAATGAGGCTGGTTGGTGGGAAGCTCAGGGATGAGGCTAGGAGATGCTACTTCACTGATAGGGTGGTGGACACTTGGAATGCACTGCCTGCAGAACTGGTGGCTATTAGTATAGTGGAGGGATTCAAGAGGGGATGGGACAGATATAAGGAGAAGGTTAAATCGAGTAATGTCAAATCTGGAGGTGTAACCCTGATAGAAGATGGGGTTGAGGGTTCAGGGGAGGTGGAGAGGGCAGCACAGTGTCCTGGCCAGGTGCTGATTTTTGAGCAGACTCAATAGACCATTGGGCCTATTCTGCTGGCATCTTAGTGTGTTAGTATATAAAAACAGTAAGACTTGTGAATTTACTTGGAGTTCTATAAAAATGCAGGCAGTGTGGAGAAGTCTTGAATCACTGCTCTCTACAAACATTCTTGTGGATATCTTTTAGAATTAATATCCCTTTTTATAAGGGGTTATAATGTTAGAGCTGCTACCAAAGTATTAAATGTAAGCCTCTTTATCATAAAGCCCCTCCCCACCACTACAGTCTGAGGAAATAAATGTAGTTTCGGTTTGCATTTGGGTTGCAATTTCATCATCTTGATTGCTTGCAGAGGCAGTTGATTCTACTTTTACTTCAAAACTGGCAGTTGCCTGCATGTGTAAAAAAAGTCTGTAATATTTATGTGGCAATTTGAACCTTAGATACAGCTTCTCTTGCCCTTCAGCTTTTACCCATGCTTCTGTTGTGTTTCACTTGATTGATTAGATGCATACTATTTTATGATGCAGTGTGCGCTACTGGTGTAGGTCCTTTGTGTGACAGTGTATGAAAATCAGGCTACTGAATGTTTTATTTCATGAAACAATCATTCTTTATATTCAAACATTGTTTTTCCACTTGTGCTGCACTGTCAAGATGGTTCAATCCATGTGGTGATTTGCACCTGGTTAGCACAGCTTATCATGGCTTTCACACAACTGTGTAGCTTTACTTTTGGGAGCCTGCTTACAGCCACCTTATAGGTATAGACTAGGACCTTATTAGTAAAACCTGTTGCTTCTGGATGCATATAAAAACACACAGTTTAGTTTTACAGTACTATATTTGGCAATGCTTATGAGAAAGGGGGCTTAAAATGATAAATAGCTTACTGCAGAAAAATTCCATTTGTTTCTCAAAATGTACTATTTACACACATAACTAACACAAGTTCTGTCAATGTGAACTACTCAAGGTATGCAAATGAGCTGTGGCATTCAAACTGCAGCAGCAAATCAGCATTTAAAGCCTATCTGTCTTACAATTGCCAGTCCCTGTTCTCATATAGCAATGCCCTCGAGACATGCATAACTCAGTCCTCAGTATCTAATAGGTAAAACACTAAACTAAACTGTGCTCTGCACTCACATCTCTCACATGTTATTTCTGAAACAATGAAGCATTTTAGAAATAGTCAGCAATAGAACAGAGAAGCTTCAAAATAGAAAGTTGTTGCTTCAGAGTTCCATGCATTTGAATTTTTGGTGTTGTTACAGACCATTTCTGTTATATTACAGACTCCATCTACTTGTAAAAGCTCATTATTTGCACAAATTGCAATACAAGCTCATTTTTACAGTATGGAATTCTTGAGCTATGTAAATTAGCTGTGCCACAAAAAGCAGATTTAAATGTCATGGAGCTGATCAGCAGCAATCTGGTACTGTGACTCCTCCCATGTTCTGTTGCAATTTACTGCTGTTTACTGAAATGCTTCAGAGTGCAATAAGTGTAAATGCTGTTTACCAAGTTGGATTCAAAAGAACTCACATTTTCTGTACTCACTGAAGCACTATGAGGTGGGGGAGAAGCATTTGTTTCTTACCCTTGGCTGCCAAAAGAACTAGAATGAATCTATTTGATTGCACTCTGGGCAGGTGTTCAGTCTGCAGCCCTGCAAGGGTTAAATTGAAGGGCTGCAAAAAGGCTTGGTAAACTCCAAAGGAAGCATTCCATTTGATAGAGTTCTGGACAGATGTTCATTCTGCAGTCCTGCAAGGGTTAAATTGAAGGGCTGCAAAGATATGGAAGGATCATTTGAAAATTTCAAAGGAAGTGTTCCACGGTCTGAATCTGGTAGCTCATTTTTAGAGCTAATGCAAGATGTCTGCAGGCTCTGCTTATCTGCAGCCCTAAAAATGAAATAGATTATCCTTTCTGGTTTAAGCTAACTGTTTTGTTCTCTCTTTGCTTTCAACTGTTCCAGCAATTGACTGGGAGAGAGAGAAAAGATGTCCTCTGAATTAAATACCATCATTCAGTATTGTGAGCTGCTCAGAAACTATAGCAACTGACACCATAAGTCAGCTGCATTTACAGTGAAAATGCATGCTTAGGAAGAGGGAGATGCATGAGAACAAAGCTGATGGAAACATATCACCACTGGAGTCAAAATTACAAAAAGGCCTGCCTCCACCCATAGCCAGTGGGCCTTTGAAAGAACTGGCCCACAGTTATCTCTGGTCTGGCAATTTTGCACTCAGTCCTGGTGTACACTGAAAGAGGGTGAGCTAGAAATGGATAAGCCAATGGGCAATGTGTCATGGCTGAAGAAGTTATGTGACAATTAGGGGAGACTCCATATTGGAGCTGGGGCATGGCACCATCAAGAGACAGGCATGTCCTCACAAGTCTAAGTAAAAGTCACACAAGTCCTTTTCTGCATAATCCTTGGCATCTAGCTACTTCCCAGTCTCTCCCCAACCTATAGTCTAGCACAAGATTTGAGTGATAGAGCTACAGGTAGGTTAAACCAATGATAATGGCTATAATCAGAGGCAGAATGAGGGCCCAAGAGCAAGTGACGCAGATTTACCATGCATGAGTGGTAATGAGAGGCATGCAAGACAACTGGTGGTGATTACATGGGGAGTAGGCAAAACTGTGTGGGTTGCAAGAGGGTAGCTTATAAGGCGGAGGAGATACAGAGGAGCTCTCAGAAAGAAGTAGCTGGCAGGAGAGATGACACAGGGAAGGGAAGGATTATTGAGGGTGCAGCAGGTGATGTTTATAGACAATATGCCATGGGATGGAAGGGTGGGAGGTACATGGCAAAGTCTCCTACCCATTTAATAAATTAGTAACCATTTGGGCTGTGAATAAAGATTGTTTAATTACTCAGAAACTCTGGAACCCAGTGACATGAAATGAGTGCAAGGTCTGCATAGAAAGATTCATTGTAGGCTTCTGATCACATAATGTCAGTGAATTCCAGAACTTATAAGTAATTAAAAAAATAATTTTGGGTGGAAAAAAACACATTGGGAACCTTAAATAAAAAAAAAAAAAGAACAGCATTATTTTAAAACAAACACATGAAACAATTCATGGGAGTTATATAAGTAATAAGACCTGACAGTGTGTGAAATATTAATGGATACCCACATGCCATGGGGCATAATGAAGACCGACACCACTAATGAGCAGCCTTACAGCCTTGAAAGTGTAAGTATCCACGATTACCCTACACCCTGAAGGGTCTTATTGTGTGTAGAGTTGGCAAATTTTGGGCAAATTAAAAAAAAATCTCTAAAAGATAAAAAAGACCAAGCGTATAATATATGGTCCTCTATCAGTAACAAGTATGTGTAGCCATTGAGAGGTTGTCACGGTAACCATTTAAACCTTGAGAGCAAAGCATGAGAGGTTTCAGTCATTTTGGAAACCTCAAAAGGGCAACACAAGCTTTGTTGCTGACAGTGGACCACACATTGTCTTTTATAGTGTATGGCTCACATAAAGAACAGAAAAATATGCAGACAGAAGGTGATAGGAAGAAGCACCAGGAGAAGCCAAGGGAGGCAAGGAGGTCAGCAAGGGAAGCCAAAGCTCATACAGAAGAGTGAATTGCAAAATCAGTGGGTAGGGGAGGCAAAACCTTTTACAGCTGCATTAGTGAAAAAAGAAGGACACAGGAAGGGAAAGAGAGACAGAAGAGGGAGGATGGTGGCAACATAGAGGACGGCAACAGAAAAGCTGACATACTGAACAGATATTTCTACTCAGTCTTTACTGAAAAAGAGGAGGGTAATGGACTTGAGGGGAGTACAAGGGTTGGGAACAGTGCAGAAATGGTCACAACTCCATTTACATGGAAAAGGGTACTAATGAGATTGGAAGCAATAAGAGTTGATAAGGCAATGGGGCCTGATGAAGTGCACTCCGGGGTCCTAAACAAACCAAGAGAGGTGGTGGCTGAACCTCTGGCAATCTTGCTTAGCAAATCACTAGAAACAGGGGAGGTACCCAAAGACTGGAGGACAGCAGATGTAGTACCCTCATAAAAAAGTGGGAACAAACAGGAAGCAGGGAACAACAGATCAGTCAACCTGACCTCAGTAGTGGGGAAGATCATGAAAGCCCTACTGAAGGAGAGATTGGTGGAACATCTGGTTTCCAACAGACTGCAGGACCCAAGGTAGCAGGGTTTCACCAGGGGAGGTCATGCCAGATCAACCTCATTGAATTTTTAAACTGATTGACAAGGTAGGTGGATCAGGGAAGGGCAGTGGACATGGACTATCTGGACTTCAGCAAGGCCTTTGACACTGTGCCACATATATGGCTATTAAACAAACTGGGGAATATGGGAGTGGGCAGGATAGTAGTGTGGTGATTGGGTAATTGGCTGGGCAGCATGACACAGAGGGTGGTGGTAAATGGCTGTCGCTCCACAGAGGGAAGAGTAACCAGTGTGGTACCACAAGGATCAGTGCTGGGACCCGTCCTGTTCCCTGATGACATGAAGCTCTGTAACAGAGTGGACACACTAGAGGGTATAGACAGAATGAGGAGGGACCTGCAGAAGCTTGAAGAATAGTCAAGGGTTTGGCAATTGAAATTCAGTGCAGAGACTTGCAAGATAATGCATATGGGGCACAACAACCCTGGAACAAAGTATCAGCTAGGGGGTGAGGATACAGCATGCACTAAGCAGGAAAAAGACCTTGGGGTTATCATCTTTGATGACCTCAAGGTAGGGAAACAGTGAGACAAGGCAGCAGGCAGAGCAAATAGGTTGCTGGGATGCATAGGCAGGGGCATCACCAGCAGGAAATGGGAGGTCATAATTCCACTATACAAGACACTAGTGAGGCCCCACCTGGAGTACAGTGTACAGTTCTGGAGACCTTATCTACACACAGTAAGCACATAGACAGGGTGGAGAAGATCCAGAGGAGGGCAACAAAGATGGTACAGGGATTGCAGCACAAGACCTATGAGGACAGGATGAAAGACTTGAATATGTACTCCCTGAAGGAGAGGAGAGGAGAGAGAGAGGGGAGGATGTGATAGAAACATACAAGTACCTTACAGGGAGGAACAGTGTGCAGGAATACACTATTTTCCAGTGAAAAAGATGCTAAAGGACTAGAGGGCATGTGATGAAGTTGGAGCAAGGGTGATTTAGAGGAAATGTGATGAAGAATATCTTCATGGAAAGGGTGGTGGACAAGTGGAACACCCTGCTAGAGGAAGTGGGGGTGGCAGGGCTGAAACAATCATGGGATTCAAGAATGCATGGGATAGACATCAGGGAATCCTGGAGGTCAGAGGTAAGGGGCAACAGACTTCTAGGAAAATGTAAAGGGAACTTTCAAGTTTAAATGGGAAGACTGGGTGGGCAATAGGCCCTTATTTTCCAACAGTGTCCATGTATCTATGTAAAAAGAGAGGCAGGATCCTTACTTTTAAGTTTGTTTTAGTCACCGCTGCTCTCTTCCAGGTCCAGCTCTCATTGTCACCACCAGTTGTGGAAGACCTGAGGTTCGCATAATGCACATGCACAAACACGTTCCATGTTGTTGTACCATTGATGTGATGTACCTTCGATGGTATAACAACATTTTGATGTCACAATTCACTAAAAATGCCTCCAAGAGCTTAACCCGGTTCAAGGTCAGCTGGTATTCATCTGTATCCCCCTCCCCGGGTTGTGCCTGAAAATAGGCAGAAGTTGTTTTGTGCACTTATTCAGTCAATGAAAACTAAAATAAAACTAAGTAACATTGAGGGAGCAACAACCCTGTAAAATAATAGATTTTTTTACTAATAATAACATTCTACCATACATTATAAAAAAATACAATAAAATATGGCTTAGAACATGTCAGACAGTCTGTCCACTGATGGGTTCTACCTGTCAGTCACTTGTCTTGCTACACATGTAGTAGAAAGTTTGTTTACTTACCATTGAATGCAAGAATACAATTTCTGTAGTATTCCTCTAATAGAAAGTTCATCCACCTAGAAGAAAGGAATGTTAACATGGAATACATACTTACAAATTCTGCAAAATTCCACTGACATGCACTCACATGTATACACATAGACTTCATATGGAACAAGTGGCTCAATTTTATCTGGGGCAGGATTAGCGGCAACAATTGTTATGTCAAGCTGGTGAGACTATGAGGGGGATCTGTCATGGTCATCAAAGAAACACCAGAAATAAAAGAGAAATCAGAATAAGCCTTGATTATTTTTTAATATGTTTTTCTGTGTAACCCCCACCAGCCACTTGTTTAACTGGTAAGAACCCCCCCCCCCCATATTTCTGTTTAGGGGAAAGAGAGGGGTGGGGATACAGTGACAATATTTATAGAAAAAATGGCCATTACTAAACCCAGTTCCTGAGGAGAGAACTTTTGCAACGAGCTATGCTAGGTCTGTACTTCAGGAGGGGTACCCAGTAATTCCACACAAGAAGCAGTAACAAGAATGTCCAAACCAGGTTGGGGTTCTAGAGTATGGCTTTATTCCAATGAATGGTACACAAAAGCAAAGATGGACCCCCAAGGGTTTACACTTTGTGGCACAAGGCAATGCAGAAACAACCAAAGTCTCTAGCAGACAGAAACTCTACCATCCCATAATGCATAGGGCCTTGAATTATCTTCAGTGGCAAAGCCTCAGCTGAAACCCATATTATTCTAGTGGCAATGGCCACACCAGAGCACACAATGTCCCACATGGCATAGGATTTAAACAGTTTTGCAATGTGGCAACTGGCCATGATGGAGCACTTTGGGGCTCAAGATTAGTACAACCCACACCAGGAGTTAACTTTCTCTTCAGGCATTGGCCACCATGTCCTGAATAAGCAGGTGCCCTTATGGAATCTACAGTGCTGATCTGGTCAGTCCAGATGTGGAATTGCCCACCTTTTGCTTCCTCAGTCTATACCCAGTCATTCTTTCAGAGTTACACCTCAACATTCAGTAAAACAGTAGAACTACAGTGGCGTGAAAAAGTATTTGCCCCCTTCCTGATTTTCTCTATTATTGCATATTTGTCACACTGGATGTTTTCAGGTCTTTAGAGAAAATGCAATATTAGATAAAGGGAACCTGAGTGAACAAATGACACTTGTTTTTTTTTTTTAATTTCACTTATTTAATGAAAAAGTTAACCAACACCAACTGGCACTGTGTGAAAAGTAATTGCCCCTTACACTTAATAACTGGTTATGCCACATTTAGCTGCAATGACTGCAACCAAACACTTCCTATAATTCAATATCAGTCTTTCACATCGCTGTGGAGGAATTTTAACCCACTCTTCCTCTCAGAACTGCTTTAATTCAGTAACATTTGGTAGGTTTCAAGCATGAACTGCTCGTTTCAGGTCCTGCCACAGCATCTCTATTGGGTTTAAGTCTGGACTTTGACTAGGCCACTCCAAAACTTTAATTTTACTTTTTTTAGCCATTCTGATGTGGACTTGCTTTTGTGTTTTGGATCATTGTCTTGCTGCATGACCCAACTACGCTCAGCTTCAGCTGATTGGAAGGATGACCAGACATTCTCCTTAAGAATTTTCTGGTACAGAGCAGAATTCATGGTTCCTTTAATTATGGCAAGTCATCCAGGTCCTCGCGTAAGCATCCTCACACCATCACACTACCACCACCATGTTTGACTGTTGGTATGGTGTTCTTACTGTGGAATGCTGTGTTTGCTTTACGCAGACATTATGGGATCCATGTCGTCCAAAAGTTCCACTTGGACTCATCTGTCCATAGAACATTTTCCCAAAAGGCTTGTGGATCATCCAGGTGCTTTGCAAATGAGAGACGAGCGTTTATGTTCTTCTTGGTTAGCGGTGGTTTCCGCTTTGCTACTCTCACATGAAGCCTATTTTTGCCCAGTCTCTTTTCTGATTGTGGAGTCATGAACACTGACCTTAGCTGAGGCAAGAGAAGCCTGCAGTTCTTTGATGTTGTTTTAGGATCTTTGAGACTTCCTGGATGATTTTACGCTGCGCTCTTGGAGTAATTTTGGCAGGCCGCCCACTCCTGGGAAGATTCACTACTGTTCCAGTTGTTCTCCATTTGGAGATTATGGCTCTCACTGTGGTTCGATGGAGTCCCAGAGCCTCAAAAATAGCTTTGTAATCCTTTCCAGACTGATAGAGGGCAACACATTTTTTTCTGATCTTTTCAGGAACTTCCTTTGATCATGGCATAATTTGCTTGTTGAATCTTTGTGCTGGCAACATGACTCTGATGGTAAGGGTCAAAATAAGTGAGGTTTATATTGAGCAGGGCTGGCTGTAATCAAGCCTGGCTGTGTTCAATCAGCTGACTCTAATTATCCCTTTAATTGGGTTGATTTAACTAGGGGCAATTACTTTTCACACAGTGCCAGTTGGTGTTGGTTAACTTTTTCATTAAACAAATGAAATAAGTAAAAAAGTGTTATTTGTTCACCAGGTTCCCTTTATCTAATATTATATTTTGTCTAAAGACCTGAAAACATCCAGTGTGACAAATATGCAATAATAGAGAAAATCAGGAAAGGGGCAAATACTTTTTCACGCCACTGTATGTATCTTGGAATGTCTGGCACATTCAGCATTAGAAAAATACTACTTCTGAGTGCAAATTTAAAGTTCTGAACAATATGCCAAGTCTCACAGGGGACTCCACAACTGTCAATCAGCTTTAGGAAAGGATGAGAACAGTCTCAAACAGAAACAGAAATGGGTCCATACAGTAGGTCTCTTTGTCAGAGTGCACCCCAACAGAAACAGGCAGGTACATTCCTCCTTGGGACCCAAAGTCAGAATACTCATGGTTGTCCAAAAAAACGGCAGCTTCAAATGTTCTGGATCAAACCAGGGGATTGCCCCTTGGATTTATTCTGCAGTCACTCCTCATCTCATTGGGGATGAAGAGTAAAACCTGGAACTCGTGCTAGACAGTTTCCACCACTTCTACAAGGCAGGTAAATGTTTCTCAGCACTAGTACTCAAAAAGTAGTCTCCCCTCAGAGCCCACACTGCAGCTTCTCACTCCTCCAACTGCTCACTCTTGTCTGGCTCACAGACTAACTGAAAATTCTAAAACTCCCCACTCACAGCTAACTACTATGGCTTATGCTGCTGCAAGAGTTTTAAATGGCATCACCTCTTTCAACTCAGCTGAGACCAAGTAAACAGAGAGGGAGCAGGTGACAACCATTTAACTAGTTATTCACCAGCTGTCTTCCCTGCCTAGCACTGACACTGATGGAATTCTAGTAATCCCATGGGACTGGGTGGTTACACTCGCTCCTAGCCAGGTAAATGACTGTCTGAAGTCATTTCTTTACCTGGCACCAGACCATCCTACCCTTCATGTTACCTATTGGGAGGTAGCATTACTTCTCCCCTACCATGTGCTAGACACAGGCAGGCAACACTAAAGGCCCAGAGGCCAGCTGATTAAACTTCAGCCCATATCCTGCGATCAGTCTATGGCTATTCAGTGGCTCCAAGAAAATTATTTGAAACATGCCCTAATAGACCACAACTGAGGCCCACTACTGCAGTTCAGGACCACAGCCTGTCTATCCCTCTAGCCCTCTAGGGAAAATCTATCTGACTAGGCTGCCTCCTCAGGGAACCTCTCCCCAAGCTTCCAGGTACTTGCAAACAAAACAACAAGGAATCCACACATTGCAGTGCATTATATTTCCCAAAAATGTTCTTCACAATCTCATACCTGTGAAGAAAAAAGCACGTTAATACCCTGGTTAACTACAAACAATCATAAATCTCTAGGAAAAAAGAGGAACTCAACTGAGCTCCCACATCCTCTTCTTTTCTTTTTCAGGAACACCGGCAAGAGAAGAAAACCAAAAAAAACACATCCTGCATACCGCACAGCGTCTAAACCTCCACCTGAACACCACAGAATCCAAAAATTATTTTTCTAGAAAAGTACAAAAGTAAAAAATGGAAAACAGACATTTCTATAACACATTTTGGGGTGTGGAATGCCCTAAAATGTACATACTAGTGACAGAATGTTGTTGCCCAAAGCCAAAGTCCATAAAAGAGTCTCTCCTGGGCCAGAGCCTGCTGAAGAACAGTCCTGTAACAGGGCAGGGCCTGAAAAGCACTGCAATCCATGGGAAGGGTCACTGAGGACAATTCAAGCAGTTTGTGGTCAGTCTGCCAGTGTAAGGTGTGTTGTGCAAAGTAAGTTAGAAAATAGAAAATCCTGGTCATACCAGTTCCTTGAAGACCGAAAACATAGGATCACCTTACTTCTCTGAGCTGAGGACCCTCTCCCTGCAGGCAGCATCTTTGGATACAGCTGGGATGATATCCTATGGAAAACTAGGTGATGAAAAAGGAAAACCGCTGGATTGATGTCAACAGGAAATCAAATGATGAAACAGGAAAACAGCTGGGGTGATGTTATCTACGAAACCAGATGATGAAACAGGAAAACAGCTGTGCTGAGGTCATTTGGAAGACCAGGCTAAGCAAATGGAAAAACATTGCTGGGCTGATGAATCTGGATGCACCTGAAGAATCCCGGAATACTAATAAAGCTGCATCTTCCTCCTTGGATACTGCTGCTGCTGCTGCTGCTGGATGACAGCTACCAGGCTGCCACTGCTCACTTCCCTCTAGGCATGCTGGACATATTCACAGGGAGTGGCGCCATTAAGGGTAGAACCACACTGAGTGAGGTGCAAGAACTATGACACCATCTGCTCATTCAAAGTTGATGTTGTGGAATGTCTCATTCCCTGCCTTGTCCACAATTTTCACAGTGTCCATAAACAGAATTCTGCCCAATTCCCAGAATTTCAGTCAATCATTTATGACTCTGCCCCTGACACATTCTGCTGCACCAGAGTACAAATTCTTGCTTGCTTCTTCTAACAACCAGGACTGCTTGTTCTGTTCAATTTCCTCCCAGACTCCAAGAGGAAAGATAGGAAAGGACTTCCCATTAATGGTGTCATCCCTCTTACGTACCAGTCTCTCCTCCTTGCTGCTCTTCACAAGTGTACGCCCAAGGCTCGGCTTGGGGGTGGCCAGTCCTGGTTGAGCCAGTGCCATATACTTAAAGAATGAAAGAACTTGTCCCCAACCATCTCTGTGGGCAGGGTACTGGAGCCTTCTTCTTCTCTGTCTGGCTCCTCTGAGGCAAGAGCTTAAGGTGATTCACAGAGACCCTCGACATGAAGATACATATCTTCATCCTCCTCTCCTTCACTCTGGATCTGAGTCCGTGAGTGAGCAGATGTCCTCACTCCAAAAACAGTCCATTCCTCAGTGGGCACGGAGGTAGACACCTCCCAGTTCAGTGTCTTTTGCAGTTTATCCTCCCTTATTAGGCTAGGACTTGGACCCTTCCTCCATGGGTCTATGGAACCTTCCTGTTGCACTGCCCACCTAGGACACGGGTATAGAAACCTCTCTTTGTTGCTGCCTTTGCAGTAGATCCATGCTCTCTCCTTCTGTGCCACACTCTATGGGGCTTTTCCTAACTGGTTCAACCTGATGCTGCATGCTGCTACTTGCAAAGTTTCCTACTCTGGTTCACATGGGAGCAAATAGAATTTGTGGTACCCTCCCTGGTTCTGCACCCCTGCTCATATCATACTTCACAAGCAATCCGAAAAGTGAGGTATCAGAAACACATCCCTTCCAGCCTTGAGGCACATAATGCAGAGTCTCACTGAATAGCCAGGGATTGTTACATCTGGAGGCAACCCTTCACCATAGAAAGTTCTCTTTATTTCTCTTAGTGCTGCCACTTCCTCTGCAATCATAACTTGGGCATAATTCGGAGAGCAGGGATTTCCTGAAGCCATGTCTGAAAGCAAAACACAAAAAAGTCCATTGTTACTGAATTGCTCACTCGTCTCTTTGCTGTCTCACTAAATGGCTCTCTGCTGTTGTGTTTACATTTGCTAACCCCACCCTGTAATGGCAGTGGTAGCTCTCCTCATGTCTCAGATCTATGTCTGACTTAAACGGTGTTTCTGACCTTTTCTGGCTATTGATTTTGCTCAAAACTGTAATTAATTGCACTGCTTGTATCTCTCAGCACATTCACATGATTTTTACTTGACTTTGTGATCAGCATTGAATCAAAGAACTAATTACACATGCTCAAAATCACTTACAAGCCACAGTATTTTCTATTGCATACGATTGCCTGTTTGCTGCAGCCTAATATACAACTCACAGTCTCTCTTTTGCTTAGAAACATTTTACTGTTGCAGAACCCATCATAAATGCTCACAGTCTATGCTCAGAATTTTTGTTTGTTGCCTTTCTGTTTCAGCAGACAGTTCTTCTTTGCAAAACAATCACACTGCTTGCACACAGATTCAGCTGGCTTGGAAAAGTCACAACAGTTTTATGCTCAGTTGGTTGTACTCACTGAAATCAATAGCGGGCTTTCTCTGGTGGAAATGTTCGGCCTGGTGCCAATCCTAGAAGGTCTCTGGGGTGAAACAGGCTGGCGATCCCACCTATCATAGCCATGAATGCGACACTTACTTTTCAGTTGGTCGGATAATGGGTTGAGTCTGAATTTGTACATCAAAAGTCTGTTTTTTACAGATTAGAATGTTCACAAGCCCCCTCAGTGGTTGATCCTGGTCTGACCAGCTTGCACACCACTTGCTATCTCCTTCTCGAACACTCAGATGCACAGAGAAGCTAGCTAGGGGATGGGACTGATTGCAGTTGCACCAATCACTCAACGCCATGCAAATGAGCTCTCTCTCTCTCTCTCTCTTCCGTCATGACGATCATCAAGCAGGAGCAAATTTAAACTGAAAACTGTAACTTTTTTCTTGGCTGCAATTTCAGTGGCAGGAGTACTATTTTCAATATTTTCTCCACAGATTTTGGCAATTTCTTTAGCGACTCCCTCAATTTGCACACAAAGCACTTGAAATATTCAGGGCACATTTCTGTCTCTGTTTCCTAAAGTCCACACTACTTTTGACATTTGAAAATCACAAGTTAAAAAGTTCTGTAAATGTTCTGGATGCAGAGATAAGGACATGCATTTTCTGACTTTACTATCCATTGTAAGTTGGCACACACACAGCAGCACTCTGTTGTTTCTGTACTAGCAGGCACACAAGCAGCACATTCAGATGGTACTCTCCTGTGCAAAATCCTTTCATGCACAGCTTCCTTTCCTGTTTGGCTACCATGCTACCAGACAGACAAACACTAGCCCATGCCCTCAGCAAAAATCTCTAGTTTTCTCCTCATATTAAATAATATCCTTGGATGAGCCCCCAGTTTTTGTAACCCCCACCAGCCATGTGTTTCACTAGTAAGGACACCTCCCATATTTCTGTCTAGGGTAAAGAGATGGGTGGGGGTACAGTGAAAATATTTACAAACAAAATGACCATTACCAAACCCAGGTCCTGAGGAGAGAACTTTTGCTAGGGGCTATGTTATGTCTGTACTTCTGGAGGGGCACCCAGTAATTTCACACAGGAAGCAGTAACAAGAATGTCCAAAGCAGGTTGGAGTTCTAGAGTGTGGCTTTATTGCAATGAATGGTACACAAAAGCAAAGGTGGACCCCCAAGGGTTTACACTTCATGGCACAAGGCAATGCAGAAACAACCAAAGTCTGTAGAAGACAGAAACTCTACCATTCTATATAGCATAGGAGCTAGAATTCTCTTCAGCAGCAAAGCCTCAGTTGAAACACGCATTCTTCTAGTGGCAATGGCCACAATTTACCACATGGCACAGGATATAAACAGTTTGGCAATGTGGCAACTGTCCATGGTGGAGCACACTGGTGCTCAAGATTAGCACAACCCACACCAGGGGAAAACTTTCAATTCAGGCATTAGCCACCATGTCCTGAATAAGCAGGCACTCTTACAGAACCTGTAGTGATGAACTGGTCACGACAGATGGGGGATTGACACCTTTTGCTTCCTCAGTCTATACCCAGCCATTCTTTCAGAGTTACACCTCAACATTTAGTAAAACAGTAGAACTGTGCTTCTTAGAATATCTGGCACATTCAACATTAGAAAAACACTTCTTCTGAGTGCAAATTTAAAATTCTGAGCAATGTGCCAAGTCTCACAGGGGACTCCACAATTGTCAACCAACTTTAGGAAAGGATGAGAACAGTCCCAAACAGAAACAGAACTGGGTGCATAGGTCCCTTTGTCAGAGTACGCCCCAAAAGAAACAGGCAGGTACATTCCTCCTGGGAACCCAAAGTCAGAATACTCATGGTTGTCAACAACAGGCAGCTTGAAATGTCCTGGATCAAATAGGGGATTGCCCCTTGGATCCATTCTGCAGTCACTCTTCATCTCACGAGGGATGTAGATTAAAACCAGGAACTCCTGCTAGTCATTTTCTATCACTTCTTTAAGACAGGTAGATATTTCTCAGCACTAGGGTGAGAAAAAGTAGGCTCCCTTCAGAGCTCACACTGCATCTCCTCACTTCTTGTTCTTCTTATTCTGGTCTCTAACTCACAGACTAACTAAAAATTCTAAAGCTCCCCACTCACAGCTTGCTATCATATCTTATGCTGCTGTGAAATTTCTAAGTGACATCACCTCTCTCAACTCAGCTGGGACCAAGTAAACAGGGAGCATGTGAAAACCTTTTAACTAGTTATTCACCAGCTGCCTTCCCTGCCTAACACTGACACTAATGGGATTCTAGTAACCCCAGGAGACCGGGGGGGGGGGGGGTTACAAGCATATGAGAACGAGATCATGAGTAGAAACAGCATTCATTTATTTTTAATTTTTTTTTAATTTAAGATAGATTAACTTTTAGGGCCTAGTTGAAGGCTTATATATGAGTAAAAGTAGCAGTCATGTTTGTGATGGAAATCAAGAATGAGTGATGTGGCTCATAAATTCTGTATGTGATTTTTCAGAATTCCAGATCACATGTTGTACCTTTTCCTTTACAGAAGGGTACTGGCATATAAACACATTCTAATGGCATGGCAACAACCAATTAGATTACAGTATTTATCTTGCATACTTTCTAATAAACAGTAGAATTATGTAGAGTGTATAACACAGAATTCCATGGTAGATTTCAGGTGGAAAGGAAACTGCACTTTTTAACAGTTTTTGAAATTTTTTCCAACAATTCCATGGAAGTCCAAATGTGTTTTTATTTAAATCTGTGGATTAGGTTTTCATGGTTTACATAAACCTTGGATTAGTTTTCTGGACTTTGTGCAAATTTCAATTGACTGTTTATGCAAACAGCAGAACACTAATTTGTGATTTAGGTAAGCTACAGACAGTTATCTGTAGTTTATATCAATTACAAATTACTAATGAACAGTTTCAATAAATCCCTGCAAACATCTATCCAGATTTTGGAATTCCACTTCCAACCGAATATTACAGAGTAAGGAAAATTTTCCAAAATTCTATGGAATCCCATCAGAAACCGAATTTAAAAATTCAACAGAGCAGTATAAGCAGACTTGTCACTTGTCCAAATTAACAATTATATTAAACAAAACTATAAATAACAGGATTTATGTTGCCTTTCAGATTGTTACTGCCACAGTAGATGACTTCGGTCAGTACTACGTTAACAAACCCTAAACAAAATGTTTTTTCTATTTCAGTTGAACCTCTGACCTGTGAAAAATGTGCAGGAATCATGGACCATCGATGTAGCTGTTCAACAGATAACTGTAACCTTGTTGATGCAACATGCTTCATTACGCTTTATGATGGAGTCATTTGTAAGCATTTATTTATTGGATTCACCTCCAGTTTTAATACTTTGGAACACATCCATTTTATCTTTTAAACAGCTTTTCAATCAGAAAAATCTACACTTTCCCTGGCATCCACCACCCAACCTAGTACTAGCCTGGCCTGCGTGAATAATTGCTGGGCAGTATGTATTGTTTTTGCTGTTGATTCTTTGTTTATTATTCTGTAACATGCATACTAGTATAAGAAAATAATGATCAGAAACGCATTACACTGTTACTGCAATGCTGCTGTGGGGTTTGTAGAAATTACGTTTCTCACTTTCTGTTAATGAGGCCATCATGGAATTGACAATGACTATTTAAATTATACTTTTGTATGCTTCTAGATTTGTCCATTAAACAGAGTGTAATACATATCTATTTTTTTTTTAAATACCATCACCGGAATGAGTATTATAACTGCCTTTCATGGATATGTAGAGTAGGGCATGGGATTCATGTTTTGCAAAGGTGGTGTGACAGCAAATCACAGAGAAGTTGAACCCAGTCAGGCAAGGCTATTAAGTGAAGATGAGCAAAGATAAAAATCTGCACATAAACTATTTCAGAATTTTCAAAAAATCAGATTGAACACATGCAATCACATGACCATGCATTATTCCAGCACAGTGGCACAGGTCAGAAATGCTTAACGTCTTTAGTTGCTTTTCAAATTAGATATTTAGTTGAAGCATTATAGTACCACAATAATTAATTAATTAATTTATTGATTAATTGATTTCAAATGTTTTATCAGGAAATACATACTGAGCTAGCATTAGCTCATTTCTTGAGCTGTGTGGAATATAAAATTCTGTTGGTGGAATGCCTGTAGAATTAACATTCTGATTCTGAGGAAATTCACAGAATGTGAGCAAAATGTCCACAGAAGTTTGCCAAATATTACATTTCAGTTATTTTGCTCTTATTTTAGAAGTACACATCCAAATGACGCTAACTTTTGTATGTGGACAGTTAGGTTTGGTATACATATGTGTACTAAACATCAGAGTTGTAGATTGGCAGGAGGCAGAGTTATGGGTGGCCATACATTTGATCAAAATTTAATTTTCAGTTATTTTGACCTAATTTAATTTTTTAAGCAAATGCCTCAAGAATTTCTGAATTTATAGAAACATACAGCATGGGGTATGTGCACCATGTTTTACATCTCAACATGCAAAGGGGGACTGAGTTATAGGCAGTCAAACATTTACCCAACATTTATATTTTGTTATTTTAGTATAATTTATTCATTCAAGTGTTGTAAAATGTTATAGGTATACAAAGTTGTCACTACATTTATATATGTGCTTAGTTTCAGATTTTTAACTTCAAATGAGACTGAGTTTTAACCAGCCAAACATGTTGCCAGCAATTGAATTTCAGTTAGTTCCCTCTACTTGTAAAACAATATATCCAAATTTGGGATGCTGGGGTGCATAGGAAGAGGAATCACTAGGAAAGAAAAATCTGGCCAAAGCCGATAGGGCTGCAGCCAAGGAATTTGGGTTAAAAATATAGAAAAATGCCAGTTATGAACCTGCATTTGCAAAATATAATGTAGGCTCATAAATTTGTTATTTTGTAATATAATACACCAAATTTTCAACAAAACCTTGCTATGATCCTGCCTCATGAAGAAAGGCAGAGAAAATGTTCAACTCCTGGCCTAAAGGAGATTTTATGCAGGGATTGTGAAATCAACTTTCAAGACAAAAAAACACGTTTTAGGCAGGAGTTGAGAAATGACAGACATCACATTCATGAGGTGCTGTAAAGAAATAGCTATGTTGAATATTTGGGGTAAAAATATTGAATATTACAAAACTTAAGTGCTTGCATTTGTTAAATTCAACAATGCCTTGTAAGTTTGTTCTTGTAAAGTATTTTTACACCAAATTTAGAACATAGCCTTCTTATGATCCCACCTCATGAAAAAGGGCAGAGTAAACATTCATCTTCTGCTCAAAAGGTGATTTCATGCAGGGACAATGGCATCACCTTTTGGGACTGATTTGCCTAATGTCAGTGCAATTATTCATAAGATGGGGCCCTAAAAAGGCTTGTTGAAAATGTGGGCCAAAAATATGCAAAAATGGCCAAGTTATGCCACACACTCAAAACACCATTGAAATACATTGAACCACATACATGTTTCTTCAGTTCATGGTCAAGCTTTGAAAAGTAAAGATGTGTCTCCAGTCCAGAGAGGATTATGGCTTTGGACCCCTGATGGGTAAGTAAGGGCTTGGGGGTTCGGGGTTGTGGGTGCTATGTGGGAGGGTCAGGTGATGGGACAGTAATGGCCACAAAAGACATCAGCTGAAGGTTTTATTTTTACAGGGTTAAGGGAAAAAAAAGAAAAAATGGACCAAGGATTCCTGATCACGACACTAGGGGGCTGAGCTCAACTGGTGACACTGTTATATTTTTTGTGGGAATGTGGGATGGAAGGTGATAAGATGGAGGATCTGTTGGGCAAGAGGAAAAGAGAGAGAGAGATAGATAGATAGATAGATAGATAGATAGATAGATAGATAGATAGATAAAAGCAACTCAAATAACCATGTATGTGCAGTAGTGGATGGGGGCATCACTAAAATAAACAAGGATTCATAATCACAAAACTGGGGGATTGGGCACCCCCAGTGTCACTGTTATATTTCTGTGGGGTGTTGGGTGCTGAAAGGGGAGGGTTGAATGAGCAGGAGAAAAAAGTATGTATATGTGTATATCTATATTATATATATGTATATATCATGGATTTATTTAACTCTAAAAATTGATTAGCGTTTTGTTCATAAAGTGCTAAATCTTTGTGAAAATGCATAGTTTTGTCTCACTGTGTTTAACAAACACAGCAATTCTAGAAAATCTATATAAATACTTTTTGTACAGTTAGTATAGTCCCAAGTAAAAAACTGCTTATCAATTATTTAAAACCCCGATATATATATATATATATATATATATATATATATATATTTATTTTATTTATTTAGTTTTGTTAACGGGTAAGTGCACTAGCCAGCAAGTGACTGTTTTCAGGCACGACCCGGGAGGTAAAATTACAGAACATAGCGATACAGTAAGGATAACGAAAATACATGATGCACAGAAATACAGGAAGATACATATGGCAGGATACAATGCATGACAAAGGAAATACAAGGCAAAATACATTTCAAGGACATTTTCCATTGAGTACTATATAAAGTGCATTGAAGGACCTAGGAAAGGAAGAGGATAGGTGTGGGTAAGCCAGAAACAAGATGGAAAATGACAAAAGGGGAAGGTGAGGAGGTGAGGAAAGGATAGAGGGAAGGATAGAGGGCAGGGCCAAAACGGGGGCTAAAGAAATGGCTAAGAATATAAGGACAGAGGCGGTGGCAGGAATAGGAGGTAGGAGGGAGTAGAGGAGGGATGGCCGGGAGAGGGAGGGGAGTGAGGGTTAAAAGAAAGCTGGCAACACGGCAGCGCACAAGGTTCCAACCTGTGGCCTAGTCGCGGAGCCAAAAGACGGCAAGCGGAGAAAGGGTGACAGGGGTTACAGCAAAGACGGCAACAGCAGCAAAGGTAGCAGAATGAGGCTGGGCTGGTGGAACCGATGGGACGGCAGGGCAAGGGTGATGATGCCGTAAGAGGAGAGAGAGTGAAAGAGTTACGGCAGAAGCGAAAAGGTAACAACGCCAAGCTGAGCCAGTGGAACCAAGAGATGGCAGGGCAGGAAGAAGAGGTCGGTAGGAGGAGGTAAGTTTACGGCAAGTGGAGGTAATAGGAACAATGCTCAGCTGGGAGGTGGGACGAGCGAACGGGCAGGGGTGACTCAGGAGGAGGTAAAGGCGACAAGCAAGCAGAGAAAGGAAGGGGAGGCAGAGGGGAGGGGAAAAGGAGAGTGCAGGAGATGTGGTCGGGGAAGAGAGGAGCAGAGTTGGAGTGAAGGAAGGCTGAGAGGTGAGGGGAGAAGAGAAGATCAAGGGAAGCCAAGTGGTGGCAGGAAGTAAACAACAACTTGTAAATATATATATTGTATACATATATACAACTTGTATATATATATATATATAGATATACATACATACATATATATATATATATATATATATATATATCTATATATATATGTATGTATATATATATGGCACTTTAAATGGTAAACCCCAAAGTGTGCACATTAATAACTTTGCAACTGTTTAACAGATTTGCACAACATTTGGAACAGACAGTGTTGGGTTGTAGAGTGCTTGATTTGCCAAGTTGTGTTTCAATTGGGTTTGTGGATTTCACGCAGTGAATTGTGAAATAAACGTGTTTTCACCAATTTTTGCTGATTTTTCCCTGTTGTTTCCTCCTCACATGGCAACAACACCGTTTGGAATTTTGTCCTGAAATTTTCAGGGTAATGAGAGGTTAGCCTAAGGAACAATTCAGGACTGGTTTAGTGTAAAAATATGTATTAGTTCCAAAGTTATTATATTTTAAAGATTCAGGATCTGAGCATGCTCAGTTCGGTCTTTGTGATAGATGCACAGTTTCAATCAAGAATTCCTAGTTGTGAACAGCTCATGAAAAGGGATTGCGAAAAGGGATCCATTTTCATCTGCCACCATTTTGTTTTCTCACTTAGTGAGGGGGAGAAAACAAAATCTTGGAACTTGCCCCAAGTACATTTGTTTAGAAAACCCAATGCATGGGTTTGGCTTTGGGGACATCCTCTGCCAGAGAATGCTTTAGTTTCACGTATTTATTTAAAAAAATGACAGTTTTAACCATTAAAAATCCCTTATTGTGATCCCTTTTAGCCAGCCGATCCCTTTTCATGAGGATCAGTTGATGAAAGAGGGATTTTACATTGTAAAATTAGTGTTTTTTTTAGATGAAGTACATAAAACCAAAGCCATGGGTGGGCACAGGATATCCCTCTGGGGCAAACCCATGCCTTGGTTTTATATATGTTTTTATTTTAATTGTAGTGGCTACTTGCCACATCTCCATGTTGTCCAGTGGTACCCCTGCCCTCCATTGCTCCATTTATTTCAAAGTATGTGTCTACTTGTCACATCTCCCTGGTGTCCAGTGGTATACCCTACCCTCCATTGCCCAGTTATCATTAGTGACAGTGGGTCCCATCCCTTTTTTTCCCTTTGTGTTTGTTGTACTAAAATGCAGATAACCATCCCTCATTGCCTTCTGTGACTGTTTGCCCTGCAAACAAGAAAACCGTCCATTGCAAATTGTGCCCATACCCCTCACCTGACCACCCACTGAGCACCCACCTCTCTGCACCCCTCTGATGTCCCCCCAGACCGCCACTCACTGGAGGTGGTCCCTGGTTCGACACCCACTCCTGGGATTGAAGACACTTCTTGCTGTTGGAACCAGCGACTACAGTCTGAACTCAGGTACATGTGATGCTATGTAATTCAATGGGGGGTTTCACCTTTCAGCCATTTTTTTATATTTTTGTCCCAAATTTTCAACATGACCTTTTGGGGACCCCACCTCCTGAACAATATGACTGTTATTATGCAACTCTTGCTGGAGAGGTGATTCTGTGGTTGGTTGGTGAAATCACCTTTCCGGTGGGATTTGCATAATGACAGTCACATTGTTCATCAGGTGATGTCATAAGAAGGCTATGTTTAAAATATAGGGTCAATATTTTGAAAAATGACTACATTATTTGCATTTGGCTCAATCTTACAGTGCACGCTTGTAACTTTATAGCTATTCAATATTTTCACCCCATATTTTCAACACACTCTTCTTGTTACCCCACCTCATGTGTGGTACAGCTGTCATTTGTCAAATCCTGTCCAAAACATGATTTCACACCTGTGGTGTAGGTTAGTGTTGTGGTTGCACAGAATTATGTTTTGGCAGGGACTTTAACATTTTCTGTGCTATATACATGTGGTGAGGTCATAAAAATGTTGAAAATTTGGAGTCAACATTTTGGAAAATGGGTGTGTTATGGATATTTGGTGCAATCTCGCTTGGCATGCTTGTAACTTAGTAAAGTTTCAATATTTTCCCCCATATTTTCAACATACTGTTCTTATTACACCACCTCATGTGCTTCATAGCTGTCATTTGTCAAATGTTGTCCAAAATGTGATTTCACACCTATGGCATTGATTTGCAATGTAGTTGTACAGAATTATATTTTGGCAGGGTTTTGAAAATCTTCTGTGCTGGGTACATGTGGTAAGGTCATAAAATGGCTATATTGAAAATTTGAGCTCAAAAAAGGATAGGTTTATACTATCTCAATGGAGGGATGGGATTTAAGGGTCTGAAGGACCCTCCGATTCCAGCATAACATATGGATACTGTTGCACTATCTCAATGGAGGGATGGGAGTGCAGGGTCCAAAGGATCCTGCGATCCTATTGTAACATGCAGATACTGCTATACTATGGCAATGGAAGGATGCTTCCACCAGTAAATAAGGATACTATTATACTATCTCAAAAAGTAAGGAAATAAATTGCAAAAAAACTTTATTAATGCATCAATTAAGGTCAAATTGACAAACAGAGAAATGTGGCATCAGAGTTTCCAACACTAACACCTCACTTCCCAACCTGCACAGACCCACTGGTGGGGGGAAGGGTCTGTCTTGGGGCCCATGAACCCTAACACGCACCCCTTTCAGCTATGCTGTATCCGTGTCACCTAATTTTGTACTGGAATGGGGAGGGGTGTTAGGGTTCATGAGCCATAAAGACAGACCCTACCCCCACCAGTGGGTCTGTACATGGTGGGCACTGAGGTGCTAGGGTTGGAAACCCTAATGCCACATGTCTCTGCTTTTGTCGCTTTGACTCTAACTGATGAATTAACAAAGTTTTTTGTAATTTATATATTCATTATACTGGCCCGGTAGGGTCAGTATAGTTAAGGTTTTGCAGCCACTTCTATGCTAAATCCCACATTTTCCACTCTAATAACTTTGCAAACATTAGTCAGAGTTGCAGAAATATTTGTATGCGTTGTGTGGTGCTAAAGATCTCTAGATCTGGAAAGTTTTGTTTTGGTCAGATTTTTGGTTGCAAAGTTGCATAGCATGAAAAAGTGTGGAAAATCCTCAATTTTTTCAAATTTGTTCCTTGTCTCTACAGCCTGAACAGTTTGCCTGTCTGCTCTGAAATTTTCAGTGTATATGGGGAATGGGTAGAGAAAGTGCCTTGTGAAGGTTTGGTTAAATAATAGTAATCCATTCAAAAGTTATTAAACTTTAATGTTTCCCATTATAGCTTAAGGGAAAAAATACATGTGCACCATGAAAGCTTTTAAAAGCTTTAGCAAAAGCATAACTTCCTGTAGAGCTCTGGAGTTTTGTTTTTGTACTGCCACCATCTTGTTTTCAGTTAGTGGTAGACAAAAATTTTTGTAGTTGAAATTTGGCTGCCCCTTGGTAAACACTGATGGTTGTGTTTACTTAATCGAAGCCTTAGGAATACACTTTTGTCATTATTTTGGGGAAATGACACCCAGAAAAATGTTTTTCATGATTGGCCATCCAGTTGGGAAAGAACAGATGCGAAAGTGTCCCAAAAGTGTCGTACCTGTTCTTTCGCTAATGTTTTTGACACTTTTGCAAATGCACAGGAGGGCCAATCCTGCAAAACATCTTTCTGGTGATCATTTCCCCAAATTAATGGCAGCATACTGCCCTTGTGATGTGGCACACTGGAAGCCCACCCAGGTGTGCCCAAAGCCTGTTTAAAATATAGAAAACTGTCACCCGACATAATTTTTCTTCAACGCAGACTTCTGAATCAAACTTTTCGCTGTAGAATCCTGCATCAAACTAGTCAGCCCCCCATTTATTTTTTATTACACTGACATCATGCTGTCCACTCCCCATGTCAGTATGTCTCCCCTCATACTTATGTGGCACACTGGGAGCACACCCGAGTGTGCCCAAATGTATTTTATTTTTATTACACCTATTTAAAATAAAGAAAACTGTCCACTGACATATTTCCGATGAAGAATCCTGCACCCAAATTTTTCATGCAGGATCCTGCTTTGAACTTGTATGCCCCCCATTTCTTTTGTACCCCTCTGACATTGGATGCCCAATCCCCATGTCAATATGTCTCACCCCCCCCACACACACACTTATGTGGCACACTGGGAGCCAACCCCAATATTTCATTTGTCAACCTGTTGTTAAATAAAGAAAACTGTTCCCTGATGTCTTTTTTATTTTTTCCTAAAAAAAAAATACCTTGTCGTCTCCCCAATCCCCCTCTCCTTCCCCACTTCTCCCCTAAGCACCCATATCCCCGCACCCCCCACTTACCCATTACTTTCCTCTGGAGGTTAGGAGTAGTGATCTTCTCTGGACCAGGACATGTCTGCACTCTTCAAAGCTGAACTGTGAACTGAAGGAATCAAGGTAAGCACCGTATAATGGTGGTCTATAGTCATTTGAACTTATGTTGATATCCAGCCATTTTTCATGATTTATTCAAATTTTCAACGTGGGGTTCTTGAGACTCAACGTCATGAACACTGACACTGTCATCTTGTTAATGAAACCCGAAAGGTGATTCTGTGGGCACTGTGTGGAATCACCTTTCATGACCAGTTAATGAAATGGCAGTGCCAGTATTCATGAGGTGGGGTCCAAAAATGACCACGTTGAAAATGTGGTGTGAAAATTCCCTAAAATGTCTGCTGTGGGCATGCATTGTGCAGTTTCCATGCACACTTGTAACTTTGTCAAATTTTAATATTTTCATTCCAGATTTTCAACACTGCTGTTTTTTTCACACCTGCTTATGAACAGTACAGCTGTAATTTTTCACTTCCCACCCAAATGTGTTTTCACACCTGTTGCACAGAATGGCACAGTCACTGTGTGAAATAAACTTTCATAATGGATTTATGAAATTAAAGTACTACTGTCCATGGGGGAGGTACCTAAAAGCCCATGTTGAAAATCTGGTGGAAAAAGTGCAAAAAATTACCACATTATGAGCATGCATTGTGTATTTTCTATACACACTCATAACTTCTCCAATTTTAAAAAATTTCACTCTAGGCTTTCAGCATTGCCATTTTTTCACACCTCCCCAAGAAAAGTACAGCTGTCATTTTTGGCATCTGGCCCAAAATGTGTTTTCATATATATATACACACACAAACATACCAGGTAGGGTGAATACAACAGTGACAAAACAAGGAAATGAGGTGTTAAGGTTTCCAACCCTAATGCCCCACCCCCAGGGTTCCCACCCCTACCACCCCACCCCATCCCCCACTCTCCACACAGCAACAGGCGTTGGGGTGTACCATTGGGTCATCAGGCCTAACTCTTACTCCATTTCATGTGTAAACAAGCTTATATGCTAGAGTATATGGCAATGGGGTGAGAGTTAGGCCTGACAACCCAATGGCACACCCCAATGCCTGTTGGTGGGAGGTTGGGGGCAGGGTGGTAGGGTTGGTAACCCTAACATCAAATTTCCATACTTTTGTTGCTGAAATATTTGTATTTATTAAAATAGAAACCCAAAATGATGCATTAATGTAGTTTTTTGCATTGAATATATATAAATATATATATATATATATATATATATATATGAAATACAAAATCACACATGCCCCATAATGCAAAGCATCATCGGCTGCATATGCAAATCGCCACAGAATATTATGCTGGTTCATCTCTAAGCAGAAATACATGGTGCCAGTCGGCACCATGCATTTCTTCTTAAAGCTGAAAGCTTTAAATTTTATTTCTACGTCATACAGTTCCTGAGATATAAGCAATGTAGTATTCCACCAGCTCATTTTCTGCTCCAAGGCCCATTGTTATGCATACATTCTTTGTGCACACTGTGTTTCTCTATGCAGCTATTGGGGAAAATCAGGGTATGCGCTTCTGTTAATGTTACAGTTACTGTTTCCACTTGCTTTTACGTACCCGTTGGTGTTTCTGTTCCTGTGTGTGCCACTGTGTCCATTACCCTTTGCATTCTCGTTTGTGCTTGTGTTTGCGTTACTGTTACCATTTGCATTTCCCCTACTGTTTGTGTTTGCATTTCAGTTTGCATCCCAGTGTGCATTGCCATTTGTGTTTATGGCAGCCCTTTCATTTGCTTTACCATTTCTCTTTCATTTTGCATCTTCCTTGCTGTTACTGTTACCATTTGCATTTGCAATTGCGTTACTGTGCCCGTGCGCATTACGGTTTCTGTTAACATATACGCTTGCTTTTCCTTTTGCATTTCTGTTTCCTTTGCTGCTATTGTTGCTGTTACCATTACCATTTGCCTTTACAATTGCACTACTGTGCCCCTGTGTGCATCCTGTGGTGGGAGCGCGGGGTCCAAAGGGCCTCATGCTCCCTCCGCTTCATTACTTTCTGTATTTCTTGTCATCATTCTCAAAAGAAGAAATTAGAGCAAAAAAACTTGTTTAATGCATCAGTTAGTTGTTCCACAGCGACAAAAGCAAGGAAATTCAGTGTTAGAGTTGAAACTCCACTTTATCCTTCCCCACCCCCTCCAACCAGCATCAGGGTGTGCGTTGGGGCCATCGGTCCCAACTCTACCCATTCTCCTATTCTCAGCTTTTACACATGTGATGGGGTGAGAGTTAGGTTGATGACCCCAATGTGCACCCCATTGCTGGTTGGGGGTGGGCTGAGGGTCCAAGTGGAGTTTCAACCTTAATACCAAATTTCTCAGTTCTGTTGCTGTGAACAACCCTAAGTGATGCATTAAACAGAGTTTTTGCCTCTAAAATATATATATATATATATATATATATATATATATATATATGTATATTCATGTTAAAAACCTCATTTAATCCATCAGTTATGGTTGCTCCACAGCAACAAAATGAGGAATTTGGTGTTAGGTTGTTATCCTTGCACCCTCTACATCCACCGCCCCACCAATGGGCAGCATCGGGGTGTGTGTTGGGGTCATTGGCCCTAACTCTCATCCCATTCCATGTGTAAATAAGCTGAGGTGGGTGTAGTATAGGAGAATGGGGTGAGAGTTAGGCCTGACTACCCCAATGCACACCCCAATACCTGTCAGTGGGGTTGGGGTGAGGTGGGATGCGAGGGGTGGCAACCCTAACACCACATTTCCTCACTTTAGTTGTTGTGGAACAACCCTAACTGATGCATTAAACAGAGTTTTTACCATGAATTTCCCTTCTTTTTGAGAATGTGCACTATACATAGTGAATGGTATGTAGTGGTGGGAAGGGTCCCACACTCCCACCATGCTTACCATTTGTGCGAATTAACCCTAAACAGTAACATTAACACTAACAGTAACAGTAACGGCAATGGTAACAGTAATCCTAACAGGAACATTAACACTAACAGTAATGCCAACACTAAAGGTAACAGTAACGGTAATGGAAATGCACACACAAATGGTAACACAAACAGTAATGAAAATGCAAATTGTATAAGTAACACAAATGCAAGCAGAAACGGTAACGCCAATGGTGATGCGAAAGGAAACAGTAACACAAATGGTAATGCAAACACAAGCACAAAAGCAAATGGAAATGGCAATGCAAACGGTAACAGAAACGCAAGCACAAACATGAACACAAACACAGATGGTAACGCAAATGGCAATGAAAACAAAAACAGTAATGGTAACACAAACGGAAACCCAAATGCAAGTGCAAATACAAATACAAATGGTAAGCACACATGGTGATGCAAACAAAAACGCTAATGAAAATGGTACCGGAAATGCAAATGGTATCGGTAATGCAAACACAAACAGTAATGCCAACGGTGACTCAAAAGGAAACAACAATGCAAAAGGTAATGCAAACATAAGCTCAAATGGTAATGCACGTGATAATGCAAACAGAAACGATAATGCAAATGGTAATGGAAACACAAACATCAACGCAAACACTAATGGTAACGCAAACGGTAACAGAAATGCAAATGCAAACACAAATGCAAACGGTAACGGTACCGGCAATGGCGATGCACAAGGAAACAGTAACTCAAGTGACAAGAGAAAGGCAAGTGCAAAATCAAACGCTAACGGTAACGGAAATGCAAATTGTAACGTAAATGGTAATTAAAACACAAACAGTAATGGTAACGCAAATGGAAATGCAAACGGTAATGGTAACAGCAACGGTGATGCTGAAGGAAACAGTAATGCAAACAGAAATGCAAATGGTAACACACATGGTGATGCAAACAGAAATGCTAACAAAAATGGTAATGGTAATGCAAACGGCAACAGTAACACAAAGGCAAATGGTAATGGTAACAGTAACGAGAACAGTAATGGTAACAGAAATGCAAATGCAAATGGTAACAAAAATACAAACAGTAATTGTAATACAAATACAAGCAGAAACGGTAACACCAATGGTGACACAAAAGGAAACAGTAACACAAATGGTAATGTAAACACAAGCTCAAAAGCAAATGGAAATGGTAACAAAAATGGTAATGGAAACGCAAGTGTAAATGTGAAACCAAACACAGATGGTAACACAAATGGCAACGAAAATTCAAACAGTAACAGTAATGCAAACAGAAATGCAAAAGCAAGCACAAATACAAACACAAATGGTAACACACATGGTGACGCAAACAGAAATGATAACGTAAATGGTAATGGAAACACAAGCACAAACATAAACACAAACACAAATGTTAATGCAAATGGTAAAGGAAACGCAAACGGTAATGCAAACGCAAATGCAAATGGTAATGGCAGCAGCAATGCACAAGGAAACAATAAAGCAAGCAACAATGGAATTGCAAGCACCAATGCAAACACTAATGGTAAAGAAAACACAAACAGAAATGGTAACGCAAATGGTAATGAAAACGCAAATGGTAATGGTAACGCAAATGCAAACGGTGACTCAAATGGAAATGCTAATGAAAATGGTAATGGAAATGCAAATGGTAACACAAATGCAAATGGTAATGCCAACGGTGATGTAAACAGAAACGCTAATGCAAACAGTAATGGAAATGCAAGTGGAAACGTAAATGCAAATGCTAATGGTAACAGTAATGCAAACACACATGCATTGTGTTCAAGAGAGGTGCATCCAGAAGCACAGCTAATACAAAGAATGTGTGCATAATAGTGGCCCTCGGACAGGAAAATGAGTACTTGGAATACTAAATTGCTCATTTCTCAGGAACCGTAAGCCGTGAAAGAAAATTAAAATGTCAGATCATTTATGAATTTCCAGGCTAGTTTTGTATGGGGGACTAAGAATATTTGCAATGAAAAGTCTGTATCTTGAACAGTTTTCGAGACAGGGACCCAAAAGGCATGGCAGACGTCGTAATGTTATCCTATGGGAAAAATTGTCAAAATCGAAGTGCTGTAACTTTGCGGCCTTGTTATATTTTGGCACCAAGCCACCAAAAAGGATGTCTGTGTGATGTCAGCTTGCATCCCTGCAAATTTCAGCCCAAAAGACCAAACTGTTGTTTTACAGCAGGGTGGCAAAGATTTCCTATTGTTTTGGGCATAGTGTCACAAATTACTTTTGCAAACAACAACACTTTTGCAAAAAAAATCACAAAAATGTCACATTTGTGAAACTACTTTGTGACAGTACCTTTTTACAAAAATTTTAAAAGCATTTTTCTGGGGTGTTTTACCCCCCAAAAAAGACATGACTACCATCCTCAGGGCTCGACTAGTTGAACACAATAATTGTGTCCTTAGAGGGTCTCAAATTTAAATGCCAAGCATTTTTCTGACCACCAACTGAAAACGAAGGTCAAGGGGTCATTTGCAACAGAAAAAACTGCATTTGCTACACTTTAGCATAGTTTAACTTTTCCCATAGACTATAATGGGATTCAGTGTTTTTTGAATAACTTTTGAACCGTTTAATATTTTTTTCACAAAATTTTTGAAGGGCACATCAGGAACACCGGCTGCCTGTTCCCTCAAGTTTATGGACTGATCACATAAACCAAGCAGGCTGTAGGTGTGAGCAAAGAAATGCACAAAACCCCATCATTTATGCATTTTGGGGGCTCTGTAGCGCCACAACTACCATAGTTAGGGTTGAGTAGCACTTTTAAGGTTAAAGGGTCAAATTATGCAACTTAATAACTTTGCCACTATTGAACAGATTTGCCTGAAATTTGGTATGCACAATTGGGCATGGTAGCTGTTGGGATCTGCCAGGTTGCGTACCGGTTGGATCTATGGCTGTGGAGTTATTAAGCGACAACCAAGTGCTCAATTACGCTTTTTTGTGATTTCTTTGCTCTCACCTACAGGTTGCACAGTTTGTGCGACTGGTCCAAAAACTTCAGAAAACATGCAGCCAGGGTCCCCGAAGTGCCTTTTGAAGATTTTGTGAAAAAATATTGAACGGTTCAAAAGTTATTCAAAAAACAAGTTCCCATTATAAGTCAATGGGAAAAGTTAACAAAAAGTTCACTTTCGCAAATGCAGTTTTTACTTTTGCAAATGGCCCTTTTACTTTCACAAATTCACCATGTTGTTTTCAGTTGGTGATCAGAAAAATGCTTGGCATTTAAATTTGGGACCCTCTAGCAACACAATTCTTTTTGAGTTTACCTAGTCGGACCCTGAGGATGCTAGGCATGTCTTTATTTTGAGGTTAAACACCCTAGAAATATGTTTTTCAAGTTTCTGCAAAAAGTGCTTTCACAAAGTAGTGTCACACTCACGAAAGTGTCGCAACTTTTTGTGAAAGCTTTCACAAATTACGACACTACTTTTCCAGGCTATGGCAAAATGACAGCAATTCTTTGCCACCTGCTGCAAAAGAACGGTTTGGTCTTTTGGGTTAAAATTTGAAGGGAAGAAAGCCAACATCCCACTGATGTGCCTTTTGGTGGCTTGGTGAAAAAATATTACAGGGCAGTACAGTGACAGCACTCTGAAGTTAACGCTTTTTCCCATTGGATAACATTACAGTGCCTGTCGTGCCTTTCGGGGCCCGTATCTCGAAATGGTGTAAGATTGGACTTTCCAGCTAAGTAAAAAACTAGCCAGGAAAGTCATAATTCATATGAAATTTACATTTTCTTTCTATGTTGTACGGTTCCTGAGATATAAGCAATTTAATATTCCAAGTCCTCATTTTCTGCTCCGAGGCCCATTGTTATGTATACATCCTTTGTTTTCACTGTGTTTTCCAATGCATTTTTTGGGGCAAAAAAGGGTGTGCCCTTTCGTTACTGTGCCAGTTAACGTTTCCAGTTGTGTTTCCGATACCGTTTGTGGCACCTTTACTGTCTGCGCCACCGTGTGCATTACGGTTTGCGTTTTCACTTGCGTTTGCATTTCTGTGTCATTTGGCATTATTGTTGCTGTTACCATTACCAGTTTCATTTGCAATTGTGGTACCATCCACATGCGTTACTGTTTACATTTTCATATGCGCTTGCATTTCTGTTTCGTTTCTGTTTCCTTTGGTATTTTGGCATTATTTTTGCTGTTACTGTTACCATTTGCATTTATAATTGCAGTACCATGACCGTGCACATAACGGTTTGCATTTCTGTGCTCACTTGTATTTGCATTTCTCTTTCCTTTGGCATTATTGTTGCTGTTACCATTACCATTTGCGTTAACAATTGCGGTTCCATGACCATGCATGTTACAGTTTGTGTTTCCGTATGTGCCTCCGTTCCTGTTTCCATTTCTGTTTCCTTTGGCATTATTCTTCATGTTAACTTTACTATTTGCGTTTACTATTGTGGTACCCTGGCTGTGTGCATTACGGTTTGCGTTTACATGTGCACTCGTGTTCACGTTTCTGTTTCTGTTCCCTTTCACATTCTTTTTGCTGTGACACTTAACATTTCCATTTAAAATACCACTGCCATCGCTGTTCATGTTACCAGTTATGTTTTCGTACATGCTTCAATGTCCATTTGTGTCACTGTTTGCTTTGGCATCACTTTGCGCTTGCATGTCTATTAACATTTCTCGTACCATTTACATTTCCATTATCATGTGCACCACTGTTGGCACTTCTGTTTGTGTTGCTGTTCCTGTTACTATGTCACAAGACATCACGTGATGGGAGCTGCTGCATTACTTTCACTATTTTTCAAAAAGAAGGGAAATTAGAGGCAAAAAACTTTATTTAATGCATCAGTTAGGGTTGATCCACAGTGACAAAAGTGAGAAAATTCAGTGTTAAGGTTGAAAACCACCTTGTACCCCCCAGTCCACCCCCCAACTGGCATCGGGATGCATGTTGGGGCTGTCTGTCCTAACTCTCACCTCATTCTCCCGTACCTCTGCTTCTTTACACATGTGATGGGGTAAGAGTTATGGCCGATGACCCCAATGTGTATCCCTGATGCCAGTTGGGGGTGGGTGGGGTCAAGGGTTTTCAACCTTAACACTGATTTTCTCACTTTTGTCGTTAGAATACCCCTAACTGATGCATTAAATGGAGTTTTTTGGCTTATATATATATATATATATATATATATATATATATATTCATGGACAAAACTCTGTTAATGCATCAGTTAGGGTTGTTCCACAGTGACAAAAGCAAGGAAATCCGGTGTTAGGGTTGCCAATCCTACCATCTCACCCCCCACCCCACCTCCACTAACAGTTATCGGGGTGTGCGTTGAGGTTGTTGGCCTAACTCTCACCCCATTCCATGTGTAAATAAGCTGAGGTGGTGCAGTGTAGGAGAATGGGGTGATAGTTAGACACAACAACCCCAATGCACACCCCGATGGCTGTTGGTGGGGGAGGGATGGTAGGGATGGCAACCCTAACATTGAATTTCCTCTCTTTTGTTGCTGTGGAACAACCCTAACTGATGCATTAAACAGAGTTTTTTGCCATGAATTTCCCTTCTTTTTGAGAATGTGCACTATAAATAGTGAATGGTATGTGGTGGTGGGAGCGCAGGGCCCTTTGAGCCCAGCACTTCCATCATGCTTCCCATTTGTGTGTAATAACTCTTACAGTAAAGGCAACGCTAACAGTAACAGAAATGGTAACGGTAATCCTAATGGGAACGTTAACGCTAACAGTAATGTCAATGCTAAGGGTAATGTTAACAATAATGAGAACAGTAACAGTAATGAAAATGCACACGCAAGTGGTGACACAAACAATAATGAAAATGCAAATGGTAACAGTAATGCAAACACAAGCGGAAATGGTAACGCCAATGGTGAAGCAAAAGGAAACAGCAACACAAAAGGTAATGCAAAAGCAAGTGCAAAAGCAAAAGAAAACAGTAATGCAGATGGTAACAGAAATGCAAGCGCAAACATGAGCACACAGATGGTAATGCAAATGGCAACAAAACCAAAAATGGTAATGGTAATGCAAACAGAAACTCAACTGCAAGTGCAAATACAAACGCAAACAGTAAACGCACATGTTAACGTAAACAGAAACACTAATGAATATGGTACCAGAAATGTAAATGGTATCGGTAAGGTAAATGCAAACGGTAACGCCAACAGTGACTCAAAACAAAACAGCACTGCTAACGGTGACGCAAATGTAAGCGCAAACAGTAACACATATGATGACGTGCACAATTATGCAAACAGTAATAGAAATGCAAGTGCAAATGTAAATGCAAACAGTAACGGTAACACAAATGGAAATGAAAATGCAAACGGTAATGGTAAAGCAAACATAAAAGAAAATACAAATGCAAATGGTAATGACAATGGTGATGCACAAGGAATCAGTAATGCAATGGATAATGGAAACCCAAACACAAATGCAAGTGCTAATGGTAACGGAAACACAAACGCAAATGGTAATGCAAATGGTAATGAAAACACAAATGGTAACGCAAATGCAAATGATAATAGTAATGGCAATGGAAAACAGTAATGCAAATAGAAATGCAAATTCAAGTGAGAATGCAAACACAAATGGTAACACACACGGTGATGCAAACGGAAATGCTAACAAAAACTGTAACTGGAATGGGGGTCGTCGTATCTAACTCTCACCCCATTCTCCTATACTGCACCACCTCAGCTTCTTTAAGCATGGAATGGGGTGAGAGTTAGGCCGATGACCCCAATGCACACCCCAATGCCTGTTGGTGGGGCTGGGGAGGGGGTGGGATGATAGGGGTGGCAACCCTAAGACTGAATTTCCCCACATTTATCACTGTGGTACAACCCTAACTGATGCGTTAAACAGAGATTTTTGCCATGAATATATATTATGGTAGCACAGTAGTGCTACCATAGTTATGGTTGAGGAGCCATTTCTATGTTAACCCCCCAAATTTTGCACCTTAATAACTTTGCAACCGTTTGATGGATTTGCCTGAAATTTGGAATACGCAATCAAGAACCAAAGGCCTTGGGATCGGCCAAGTTTTGTACTGGTTAGATATACAGCTGCAGAGTTATTAAGCGTGATCTGCGTGTGCGTTTACGCTTTTTCTGGAATTCTATGGTCGAGCCTACAGGTCGTACGGTTTGTGTGACTGGTCCAAAATCTTCAGGGAACGTGCGGCCAGGGTCCCCGGTGTGCCTTTTGAAGATTTGGTGAAAAAATATTAAACGGTTCAAAAGTTATTCAAAAACAATTTCCCATTATAAGTCAATGGGAAAAGCTAACAAAAGTTTGACAGTGTCACAAATGCATTTTACTTCGTAAATGGCCCTGTTACTTTCGCAAATCCGCCATTTTGTTTTCAGTTGGTGATCAGAAAATGGTTGGCATTTAAATTTGGGACCCTCTAGCAACCTAATTCTTTTGTATTCACCTAGTCAGACCCTGAGGATGCTAACCATGTCTTTATTTTGGGGTAAAACACCCCAGAAATATTTTTTCAAATTTCTGGAAAAAGTACTTTTGCAAAGTACTTTCGTGCTCACGAAAGTGTCACAAATTTTTACGAAAGCTTTCGCAAATTGCAACAGTACTTTTCTAGTCTGTGGGAAAATGACAGCAATTCTTTGGCACTGCGCTGCAAAAGAACGGTTCGGAGTTTTGGGCTGAAATTCAGAGGAAACGCAGCCAACATCTCACAGATGTGCCTTTCAGTGTTGTGTTGAAAAAATATTACACGGTGGCAAAGTTACGGTACTCCAAAGTTGATGGTTTTTCCCATAGGATAACATTATGGCACCCAACGCATTACAGGAATCCTTTGGCACCCTGCTGCAAAATAATGGTTTGGTCTTTTTTCCTGAAATTTGGAGGGAACACTGCCAACAGCCCACAGATGTCCCTTTCAGTGGTTTGGGGAAAAAATATTATAGGGAGGCAAAGTTATGGTGCTCCGAACTTCTCTTTTTTTACCATAGGATAACATTATGGCGTTCGCAGTGCCTTTCAGGGCCCATATCTCAGAAATGGTGTGAGATACGGACTTTTCGTCAGAAAAATGCTTAACCCCCTTATGGGGGCTAAGTACAAAACTAGCCAGGACAGTCGTAAATCATAGGACTTTTAAATTTTTTTTTCTAATTCGTACCGTTCCTGAGATATAACCTATTTAGTATTCCAAGTCCTCATTTTCTGCTCTGATACCCATTATTATGCATACATTCTTTGTACTCACTGTCTTTCTCTATGCAGATTTTGGGGAAAACCAGCCTGTGCGCTTACATTACTGTTACCGTTGCCCTTTCCACTTGCGGTTCCGTACCCGTTTCACTTACCGTTGACGTCTACGCCACCATGTGCATTATCCTTTGTGTTTTCATTTGTGCTTGCGTTTCTGTTATTTTTTGCCATTTGTGTCTACAGTACTGTTTATATTTCTGTTTCACTTTGTGTCACCATGCCCATTGATATTTCTGTTTGCAGGCACCATGTTACTATGTGACAACACATCACGTGCCAGACCATTCCCATCTACGCCACTGTGTGCGTTACCCTTTCTGTTCTCATTTGCGCTTGCATTACCATGTGCGCCACTTTTAGTGCTTCTGTTTGTATTGCTGTTCCTGTTACTATGCCATAAGACATCACATGGTGGGAGGGGCCCCGCGCTCCCGCCGCTGCATTACATTCACTATTTCTCATTATCATTCTCAAAAAGAAGGGAAATTAGAAGCAAAAAAACTAATTTTAATGCATTAGTTAGGGTTGTTCCACAGCACAAAAGTGAGGAAATTTGGTGTTAGGGTTGAAAACCCCTTGGACCCCGCCCACCCCAACCGGCATTGGTGTGCATTGGGGTCGTCGGTCCAACTCTTACCGCATTCTCCTATACTTCTGCAGCTTTACACATGTGATGGGGTGAGAGTAGGCCAATGACCCCAATGCACACCCAAATGCTGGTTGGGGTGGGCAGGGGGTCCAAGGGGAGTTTTCAACCCTAACACCGAATTTCCTCACTTTTGTCACTGTGGAACAACCCTAACTAATGCATTAAATGGAGTTTTTGCCTCTAATATATATATATATATATATATATATATATATGTAAATATATATTATAGTTGTACAGTAGTAGTTAGGGTTGAGTACCCCATTTATGATTAAGTCTGAAATTTGGCAGCTTAATAACTTTGCCCCTGTATGATGGATTTGGCTGACATTTGGAATTCACAGTCTGGTACCATAGATCTCTAGACCTGCCAAGTTGTGTTACGATCAGATGTATGGTTGTGGAGCTACAGAGCACCAAACAATGTAGAAATTACAGTTTTTTGTGTGTTTCTTTGCTCACACCTACAGTCCACACATTTTGTATGATCAGTCCAAAAACTTCAGGTAACATGCAGCTGGGGGCCCCGATGTGCCTTTCAAAGATTTCATGAAAAAATATTAAACTGTTCAAAAGGTATTCAGAAAACAAGTTTCCCATTATAGCCAAAGGGAAAAGTTAAAATATGCAAGTGTCACAAATGCACTTTTTACTGTCACAAATTACCCTTGTAGTGTCGCAAATGACCCATCTTGTTTTCAGTTAATGGTCATTTTTGGTGGGTAAAACACCCCAGAAATATGTTTTTTAAATTTTTGTAAAAAGTAGTGTCGCAAAGTACTTTCGCATATGCAACACTTTTGTGATTTTATTTACGAAAATGGGATTTGCGAAAGTGCTTTGCGACACTATGGCCAAACAATAGGGAATCTTTGCCGCCCTGCTGCAAAAGAATGGTTTGGTCTTTTGGGCTGAAATTTGGAGGGAAGAAAGCCAAGATCCCACAGATGTGCCTTTTAGTGGATTGGTGCCTAAATATAATAGGGCTGAAAAGTCATGGCACTCTGAATTTGATGATTTTCCCCATAGGATAACATTACAATGTCAGCCTCGCCTTTTGGGGCCCGTATCTCAAAAATGGTTTGAGATACAGACTTTTCATCGGAAGAATGCTTAGTCCCCCACTAGGGGGCTAAGTACAAAACTAGCCTGGAAAGTCATAAATAATATGAGATTTTACATTTTTTTCTACGTACGGTTCCTGAAATATTAGGAATTTAGTATTCCAAGTGCTCATTCTCTGCTCCGAGGGCCATTATTATGCACAAATTATTTTTATTCATCTGTTTCTATTACCATTTGTGTTAGCGTTTTGGTTTATGCCACTGTGTGCATTACCCTTTGCAATTGCGCTTGTGTTTGCATTACCGTTACCGTTTGCGTTTTTGTTACTGTTTTTGTTTGCATTTACTTTTGCGTCACCATGTGCATTACCCTTTGCGTTTGCATTTGCATTTGTGTTTGCGTTACTGTTACCCTTTGTGTTTCCATTACTGCTATTGTTTGCATTTACTTTTCTGTCACCGTGTGAGTTATAATTTGCGTTTGCATATGTGCTTGCTTTTACGTTTGCATTTGTGTTTCCTTTGGTGTCATTGGTGTTACTGTAAGCGTTTGCAGTTCCAATTGCATTACCATGACCATGTGCAGATCCATTTGCATTTGAGTACGCACTTGCATTTGTGTTTCAATTTCCATTAGTGTTTCCATTGGTGTTACCATAACCATTTGCATTTCCAATTGTGTTACCATTACAATTTGCGTGTTCGTTACTGTTTGTGTTTCTGTTGCCCTTAACGTTTGCGTTTTCAGTAGGTGTTACCATAACCATTTGCATTTCCAATTACATTACCGTTACCGTTTGCGTGTTCGTTACCACTTGTATTTCTGTTGGCTTTAGCGTCGATAATGTTTCCATTGCCGAGTGCATCATGGTTTCCTTCTACATCACCATTGCCATTACCGTTAGCATTTCTGTTTGCTTCTGTATTAGCCTTTGCATGGTTGTTACTGTTTACATTACTGTTTGTGTTTCCAGTGCCGTTTGCATTTTCATTACCATTTTCATAACTGTTTACGTTTCTGTTGCCGTTAGTGTTTGTATTACCATTTGCATTACCATTTCTGTTTTCATTCACATTTGCGCTTACGTTTCTCTTACTGTTTGTGTTATTGTTTCTGTTTGAGTCACTGTGTGTGTTGCCAATTGCTCTTATGTTGCACTACTGTTAGCGTTACTATTTTCTTTTACCTCACTGTTTCCATCACCGTTTGCGTTAATGTTACCATTTGCATTTTTGCGTTTGTACAGTGCAGTGCAGAACATGATGTTTTTGCTATTTATCTACACAGTCTTCCACAGCACATAGCGCAGACAGTATGTAGTTGATTGATGTAAAACTTGGCACATAGAAAAACCTTTGTTCAATGAACATGCCAGTTTTTGTTGTTCTGTTCCAGAGTTATTGCCATTTGACATTGCTCCACTGTGCAGTTACTGATTTTTCTGCATGAGGTTTGCCATTTTAGTGCATTTTTCGGCCGTGATTTCTGCCATTTTGTGGTGGAAGACCTCTTAATGGTATAGAAATGTAGAAATAGAATATCTCTGGAACAGTTTGGTCTTTTCACATGAAATTTGGAGAACTTTGAGTGGATGTCCTGGGGATGCGAATAATGTGTTTACATGTTGAAAAATATTTTGCTGCTGAGATACTGCATGACACAGTTAACATGTTGTGCATAGCATTCTCAATGGTGCTACTGGCTTGAAACTTATAGTGTAGGTAGCCCTAGTGGTACAGAGGTGCCTTGCAGTGGTTTGGTTTGTAAAACATTAACAGGTGCAGAATTATGCCACTCCCTCAGATGAAAACTTGGTTCATTACACTTCAATAACTTCTGAACTGTGTCTCTGATTTTTAATTCATCTTTCACTGTGCCAATTTTTTGGGTCACTGGCACTTCAATTGCTGAATTATGCATGTTACATTGTTTGCTTGTTGCGCTGTGTGACCATTGAATGGATGTACACACAATTGCTATGGTACATGTCTTCTTTTTACAATTTTTGGTTCCATCAGATATATGGTTCTTGTGTCGCGAAGTGGCAAAAATGTTATTTTTGGCACTCCTCCCCAGTTTTCATGGCGTGACGCTGTGCAACTGTTGAACAGATTTAGATAACATTTGATAACAATCTGTTTTTGTAGCCCAGGGTGCTCTAGAAAGGTATATAAGGGTGGGTTTTGCTCAGAGGGCTTTGTTCTGCCCCATCTGAATAAAAAAACTTTTGTTTTCATTATCCCTGCTAGTCTAGTGGCCCCTTCCCCATCATAATACTGTCAATAGTGATCTCTCTATCCCAGGTAGTCTAGTGGCCCCTCAATGAGTATTTAATGAATATGTTGTTTTTTATCTATGGTAGTCTAGTGTCCCCATGTATGTTTATTTATATTTCTTTCACATATCCCTGGTAGTCTAGTGCCCCCCATCTGTATTTGATTATTATTAATATCCCTGGTAGTCTAGTGGTCCCCCCACTCATCACAATAAAATAAATAAGCATCTTAAATGTCCTAGTAGTCTAGTGGGCCCCCACCAATCATGTCAACTTATCCAGCACTTCTACCCTTCTCCAGCTGGTGACTGGCATAGCCCACCTCCTCACCTCCATGGGTGTTGCTGACTGTGTATATTATGAGAACTCATTCAAACAGGCACTCAGAAATAATTTCAGAGTGCCTGTTGGAATTAGCGCTCATAATATACACAGTCGGTGGCTGGCCGTGGAGGTGAGAGAGCTGTGCTAGTCACCAGCTGGGGAAGGGTGAGGGGGTGCTGGGTGGGCTGGCATGGCTGGGTGAGAGGGTGGTTGGCCACTAGACTACCAGGGATATTAATAATAATCAAATACAGATGGGGGCACTAGACTACCAGGGATATGTGCAAGAAACATTAATAAACATACAAGGGGGGCCACTAGACTACCACTGATAAAAAACAGTCTTATTCATTAAATAATCATTGGGGGCCACTATACTACCAGGGATTGAGGGATCACTATGGACAGTATTATGATGGGAAGGGGGTTGCTAGACTACAAGGGATAATGGAACTAATGTTTTTTTTATTCAGATGGGGCAGAACCAGGCCCCTGAGCAAAAAACCACCCTTATATTACTTTGTAGGGCAGCAGTGGGCTACAGAAAACTGTTTTGAAATCTGGCCATCTCATCTCTCGCTCTTTGTTCGATAGTGAGGAATGTCTTTGATTGCGAGGATGCAAATTCTTCCACCGCCTGATTCTTTGATCGTGATCGTGCATTGGGAGCAAAGGTCGAGATGGCCAGATGAAAAAATCAATTTTCTGAACTCAGGGGTGTCCTAGGAAGACAAATGAGGGTGGGTTTTACTCAGGGGGTTTCATTCTGACGAATCATGGTGGTGGTTTATCACAATTCTGTTAATTTTGTAAATTACACAACTTTTTATTCTTTGGTCATAACCATGCAAATTCTTTGATCACGAGCCTGCAAATTCTTTGATCGTGAGATTCTTTGATTGGGATTGTGCATCGTGAGTGAGGGATGAGATGGCCCAATTTAAAAATCAATTTTCTCTGTCTAGGGGTGTCCTAGGAAGTCAAATGATGGTGAGTTTTACTCAGGGGGCTTCATTCTGTCGAACTATGGTGGTGGTTTACCGCAATGCATTCAATTTTTTTATTTATAAGGTTTTTAATTCTTTGTTCCTGAGCCTGCAAATTCTTTGATCACGAGCCTGCAAATTTTTTGATAGTGAGATTCTTTGATCACATCTTTGATAGTGAGGGCAGGACAAGATGGCCAGATTTTGAATAATGGAATAGATAGGGAAATTGTACTAATCTTTGACATTGAATATGTTGGAAATGGATGGTCCTTTTACTTGAGATTTGGAGGGAAGAAAGGCAACATCTTATAGATGTGGCTTTTGTTGATTTGGTCAAAATATATTACAGGGCGGCAAACTCATGGCACTACAAAGTTGATGCTTTTTCCCATAGGATAACATTACAGCATCTGCTGCATTATAGGAATTCTTTGCCGCTCTGCTGCAAAATAACGGTTTGGTCTTTTGAGCTGAAATTTGGAAGGAGGGAAGGAAGCCAACATCCCACAGATGTGCCTTTTGGTGGTTTGGTGAACAAATATTACAGGGCAGCAAACTAGTGGCACTCCAAAGTTGACACTTTTTCCCATAGGATAACATTATGGCATCAGTTGTGCCTTTCAGGACCTGTATCTCAGAAATGGTGCAAGATACGGACTTTTCATCACAAAAGTGCTTAGCCCCCAATAGGGGCTAAATACAAAACTAGCCAGGAAAGTCATAATTCATACGAAATTACATTTTTTTTTACGTCATACTGTTCCTGAGATAGAAGCAATTTGGTATTGTAAGTTGTAATTTTGTGCTCTGAGGTCCATTATCATGCATACATTCTTTGTTTTCACTGTGTTTTTCAATGCAGTTTTTGGGGAAAAGAAGGGTGTACCATTTCATTACTGTGCCAGTTAGCTTTTCCAGTTGAACTTCCATTACCGTTCGCATCACCATTCCCGTTTACACTACCATGTACATTACGATTTGCACTTTCGTTTGTGCTTGCTTTCTGTTTCTGTTTCATTTGGCATTATTGTTGCTGTTACTGTTATGATTTGCATTTGCAATTGCGGTACCATGTCTGTGTGCGATATGGTTTGCGTTTCTGCATGTGCTTGCGTTTTTGTTTCCATTTCTATCTCCTTTGGTGTTATTGTTGCTGTTACCATTAGCATTTGCATTTCCAATTGTGGTACCATGAACGTGCATGTTACCAGTTGTGTTTCGTACACAATTCCATTTGTGCCTCCATTTCCGTCACTTTTTTCTTTGGTGTCACTTTGTGCTTGCATATCTGTTTCCGTTTGTGTTACCATTTACATTTGGAGCACCATGTGCTTAACTGTTTGCACTTGTGTTTGCATTGCACTTACTGTTACTATGTCTCACAAAATCACATGGTGGGAGTGCGGGTCCTGAAGAACCCCACACTCCAACCAACTTGTGCAAGTTTCTACTTTCCTATTCTTTCTTAGAAAGTGAGGAAATTATATGCAAAAAACTTAGTTAATGCATCAGTTAGGGTTCTTCTACAGCAAAAAAGTGAGGAAATTCAATTTTAGGGTTCCCATCCCTTGAACCCCACCCAAGCCTGCCCCCATCAACAGGCATTGGGGTGTGCATTGTGGTCTTTGAGCCTAAGTCTCACCCCATCCCATATGTAAATAAGCTGAGGTGGTGCAGTGTAGGAGAATGGGGTGAGAGTGAGAGTGAGGACCAAGGACTCCAACGCACACCCGATGCCTGTTGGTGGGGCGGGCTGGGGGTGGGGCAAGGGTGGGAACTTACAATTGAATTTCCTACTTTTGCTGTAGAAGAACCTCAATTGATGCATTAACGGTTGTTTGCATAGTATATATATATATATATATATATATATATATATATATATACACACACACATACATATATTATAGTGCCATGGTAGTGACACTATAGATAGGGTTGAGTACCCCATTTAAGGTTAAATCAGAAATTTAGCACCGTAATAACTTTGCCACCATATGATGGATTTGCTTGAAAATTGGAATGCACAGTCTGGTACCATAGGTCTCTGGACCTTGCAAGTTGTGTTACAGTTGGATGTACAGTTGCAGAGCAACAGAGTGCCAAAAAACATATAAATTATGGGGTTTTGTGCATTTCTTTGCTCGTGCTTACAGCCCGCATGTTTTGCATGGTTGGTCCAAAAACTTCAGGGAACATGCAGCCAGGGTCCTTGATGTGCCTTTCAAAGATTTCATGAAAAAAATATTAAACGGTTCAAAAGTTATTCAAAAAACACTAAATCCCATTATAGTCTATGGGGAAAGTTAACAAAATATGCAACACTGTCGCAAATGTAGTTTTTACTATCGCAAATGACCCCTTTACTTTTGTGATTCAGCCATTTTTTTCAGTTGGTAGTCAGAGAAATGCTTGGCATTTAAATTTGGGATCCTTTATGGACACAAATCTTGTTGTGTTCACCTAGTTGAGCCCGGAGGATGCTAGCCATGTCTTTTGGGGGTGGGGTAAAACACCCCAGAAGTATGTTTTTTAAATTTTTGTAAAAAGTACTGTCACAAAGTACTTTTGCAAATGCAAAACTTTCATGATTTGTTTGTGAAAGTGTTGTGATCTGTGAAGTACTTTGAGACATTATGCCCAAAATAATAGGAAATCTTTGCCATCCTGCTGCAAAACAACAGTTTTGTCTTTTGGCCTGCAATTTACAGGAAAGAAAACTAACATAGCACCAATGTGCCTTGTTGTGGTTTGGTGCCAAAATATGACTGGGCTGCAAAGTTACAGCACTCTGAAGTTGAATATTTTTTCCATAGGATAACATTGCAGCATCTGTTGCACGTTTTGGGTTCTGTATCCTGAAAAAGGTTTGAGATATAGACTTTTCATTGCAAAAATTCTTAGACCCCCCCCCCCACTGGGGGGCTAAGATCAAAACTAGTCAGGAAAGTCATACGCAATATGAGATTTAATTTTTTTCCTACGGCATACGGTTCACGAGATATAAGCAATTTAGTATTCCAAGTACTCATTTTCCGATCTGAGGGCCATTATTATGCCCACATTCTTTGTATTCACTGTGCTTCTGAATGCACCTTTTTGGGACACAAAGCATGTCTGTTTGCATTAATTTTACCATTAGCATTTGCGTTCATGTTTCCACCTGCGTTCCCATTACGGTTTGCGTTAGTGTTTCTGTTTGCGTCACCGTGTGCGTTACCATTCGCGTTTGCATTTTCTCTTGTGTTTGTGTTTCCATTTGCATCACTGTTTCCTTTGGCATCACCATTGCCGTTACCGTTAATGTTTGCATTTGTGTTTCCATTTGCTTTACTGTTACTGTTTGTGTTTTGTTTACCATTTGCATTACCATTTGCGCTTGAGTTTCATTATCCCTTGCATTACTGTTTCCTTGTGCATCGCTGTTGCTGTTATCATTTTTATTTTCATTTGTGTTTGCATTACTGTTATCATGTGGATTACCATTTGCGTTTGCATTTTCACTTGTGTTTGCTTTTCTATTTGTGTTACTGATTCCTTTGACATCACCATTGCCGTTACCTTTAATGTTTGTGTTTGCATTTTCCATTCATGTTACCTTTATCATTTGTGTTTTTGTTACCATTTGCATTACCTTTACTGTTAGCATTTGCATTTGCGCTTGTGTTTCCGTTGTCCCTTGTGTTACTGTTTTCTTGTGCTTCGCCATTACCGTTTGCATTTGCATTTGCATTACCATTACCATTTGCTTTTCCATTACCATTTGCATTACCATTAGTGTTTCCATTTACATTTGCACTTGTGTTTCCATTACAATTTGCATAATCATTTCCATTTGTGTCAGTTCGGCACATGAGCAGCTGAACTACAACTCTCTAGGCACTCAAACAAACAATTTTTAACACACTTTGGGCAATTCTCCTGACTGAGTCATGCATGAGGGGCTCAGTTGGGTGATATTTTGCAGTAGAGTTAGTATTTTAATTATTTAGATAAACCTCGGGGCTGATCTTGCGTAAACAACTTTTGGGTTAAGCACTCTATTTTACCTGACTTGCTGCAAGCGCTGTGTGACTAAAAAAACCTTGTGCCACTGTGGGAGAGTGTATGCACTGTTACTGTGTGTTCTGCTGTGTTATTCAACCTTTTAACTGACTTAGACACTGATTAGTGGGAGCCCTGGTTACGTTAGACAATGAAGAGAGATGGTAGTTTGGCACATGAGCAGCTGAACTACAACTGTCTATGCACTCAAACAAACAATTTTTAAAACACTTTGGGTGATTCTCCTGACTGAGTCACACATGAGGGGCTCAGTTGAGTGATAATTGGCAGCAGAGTTAGTATTTTAATTATTTAGACAAACTTCGGGGCTGACCTTGAGTAAACAACTTCCAGGTTAAAGCACACTATTTTACCTGACTCACTGTGAGTGGGGCAAGCAGAGTGTGGTGCACGTCACTTGTGTGGAGATGCATGCAGAGACATGAGCTTTCTGCATGTGTCAGCTGTGTCCACTGGCAATGCTGGCAATCAGGCCCGAGAGGGTTTAGTCAGTGGGTTAGTGAAATCCCTGCTATCAAGCGACTGTTGAACTTGTGGGGTTGTATATACAAGCAAAATGTCTCAAGGGAAAAGTAAGAGGGGCAAAGCCAAAAAGGAGTGTTCAGAATGTAAGATGTAGACAGAGGAACCTGCTAATAAAGATTTTATTTGTGATAAATGTTTGTTGGTCACTACGCTACAGGGAGAAATCAGGCGATTATCAACAAGGCTTGAGACCAAAAAGAAAATCAAAATACTTGAGGAATACATTGGTGGTGTGGCTCAAAGTGTTCTACAGGCATCAGTTTCTGACACAGAAAAAGCAAATGAACAATTGTTGGAGAATGTAGGGGCCAATGATAATGAGCACTGGGTGCAAACAAAACACAACATAAAAAAATCTTGCCCAACAAGACCTGCAAGTTCCCCATTACTGCTGCACAATAAATTTGAACTATTTAATCAGGAGTCTGAAATTGTAACGGGTGTCCATAACACTCTTGATAGCCGGAATTATGTAAAGCATGATCTTGCATTATTGGACTCAGGAGAACACAGCAAGAATATTTTAGAGGCATACAGCAAGAAATATAGTGGTACTTGGGGATTCCATTACTAGGGGTATCGACTCTGCAGTTTGCAATGGATGAAAAGCTGATACAACAGTTAGATCTCTCCCTGGGGCTAAAATGAGTGACTTCCCAAGATTATTGGATGGGCTTTTAGAAGGCACAACTAAGCCCCTGATAATTTTACACATGGGTACAAACGCTGTTAATAGAACTGATTTCAATGTATTCCAGACTAAACTGACTGAGATAGTTAGCAGGATTAGGAAGAAAAAAGAGGACGTTATCATATTGGGTATTCTACCAACATTTGCTCATCATGCTTATAAAAATTGGGCAATGTTTTACATTAATAAATGGATGAGATATTTCTGTAAAATAGAAAAGATAGGTTTCATGGACAACTTCATTACCTTCAATAGGAAATCTCTATTTAAGCCAGGTGGGCTCCACTTAAACTATGCTGGAACAAGAAGCCTTAGTAAAACAATCAATAAGATTATACAGTTCCATTTAAACTGGCAAATGGGAAGGGGGTATGGTGATGAATAGTTACATCACTACCAATTGCTGTCAGAGGGTCAAGACATTTTCAGAATGGAAGGGGGTCCTTATCAATGCCAGAAGTATAGTGAACAAGTTTGATGAGTTTAAAATGTTGTTGACTTCTCAAAATATCCAATTTGCTTTGATTACAGAAACTTGGTGGGATAAAAAAGACACCTCGGCAAAATCTGTGTGGGGATATAAACTATATTCCAAGTCTAGGACACATATGAAGGGAGATGGTGTGGCTATCTATATTCATGAATCTATAGGTAGTGAGGATCTGTATAAAGATGGGGCAGATTTAGAGACCCTATGGATCAAATTACTTCCCCAGGATGGAGCTAAGCTTATTATGGGTTTGATTTATAGACCACCCTCTATATCAGAGATGAATGACAGGGTCTTGCTGAATAAAATATGTAATCTAGACCCAGCTGATAGAATTCTAATCTTAGGGGATTTGAACTTGCCCAACATCGATTGGAAGACATGGCAGGGTACCAATAAAACAGATGTGTCCTTTTTGGATGTCTTAGATCAAATTGGCTTGGAACAAAAGGCATGTGATAGCACAAGAGGTAGCAATATCCTGGATGTTATTCTAACTAATATGGGTAACACAATTGATGACATTTGTGTGAACACCCCTTTGGGCAATAGTGACCACTGTACAGTTCATTTTAGTATCAAGGAGCCTCAAACTATCAAGGAGCCAGGTTCAATGAGTAGTCTTAATTTCAGCAAGGCAAACTTTGCTCAGTTTAGGATGGAATTTTCTGTCTGGGATTGGGGTATTGATTTTCATAATTGCTCTGTAAATGAGATGTGGGACTGGTTACTTGTATTATTAAAAGCCTACATTAAAAAGTATATACCCAGTATTAATAAATATAGTACAGGAAATAGAAAGCCAGGTTGGCTCAATTCCTCCATCAAGAGGCTGATAAACAAGAAGAACAGAATGTTCAAAAACTACAAAAGGGATAAAACAGAGTCTAATTATCTGGCTTTAAGGGAAACTACTGTCCTAGTTAAATCAGCAATCAGGAAAGCGAAAGCACAGCTAGAGGTATCCTTAGCGTCCAAAGTTAAAGATAACAAAAAATCTTTTTTTTTCTATATCAATAGCTTAAATAAGAGTTCAGGTACTATAGGTCCCTTTAAGGACGATATCGGCCGGACCGTGTCAGGCTAGGAAATGGTAGATATCCAAAATAATTATTTCTGCTCTGTCTTTAACATCAGTGTCCCAACCCCACATAGAAATAGTGAACTACCATTCCCAGGATCTGTGTTAATCAACCCTAAAGATGTTTTGGATAGATTGTGTAATTTGCATATTAATAAATCACCAGGGCCAGACAATGTCCACCCTAGAATGATACATGATCTGTCCGAGCTCCTGGCATTACCTCTCACCTACATTTTCTAAGCCTCCTTAGATAGAGGTGAAGTTCCTGAAGATTGGAAAGTTGCAACCATGGTCCCCCTTCTAAAAAAAGTGCCTAAGACCTTTCCATCAAATTTTAGGCCAGTAAGTCTGATGTCACTTATGGGTAAAGTACTGGAAAGTATATTAAAAGATAAAATCTTGGCCTTATTCGAGAAGCATATCTTGATGGATCCATTACAGCATGGTTTTACTAAGTCTAGGTCATGCCAGACCAACTTCCTCACTTTCTATGAGAATGTTAACAGGGAACTGGATAGAGGGAACTCTGATGATGCCTTTATGGCTTTCACAAAGGCTTTTGATAAACTGCCACACTATGAGTTATTAGCTACTTTGAGGGAGTACAAGCTGGAGACAAACCTAATCTGCTAGATTTTTGACTGGTTGCAGAGTAGGAAGCAAAGGGTTGTAATATATTATGACTACTGTGCTCTACTTATTACCAAGCTTGTACCACCAGTGAATTCCTGTAGCACTGGTTGCCTTTGTAATCTAAGTGTTATGTACTGTACTGTTTTGTTTGCTATGATGTATTGCTCTTTTGACTAGGTGCCTTTGTAAATGAGTCTTTGACTCAAAGGTCTGTAAACTGGTGATCTAATAAATAAATAAATAAATAAATAGTAATAAAGGGTGTGCTGTCAGACTGGGCACCAGTTACTAGTGGGGTACTAGGGGCTCAGTTTTAGGACCATGCCTGTTCAAATTCTATATTCCTACTTTAAAAATAAATTACACTAATATTTGGCTTTCTAAATTTGTGGACGACTGCAGAGTGGGCACAGTTGTCAATAACCCATCTGATGTATTATCCCTACAAGCAGCTATTGATAATACCCTGAGATGGACTGAGCCAAACAGACTGTCACTGAGTTTGGAAAAATGTAAGATTATGCATTTGGGGAACGGGAATAATATGACAGTATACAAAATTGGGAATGATGTGTTAGCAGTCACTCAGGAAGAAAAGGACTTCGGAATTATGATTACTTCAGACCTCAAATTTAGTCATCACTGTAACATTCAGATCAGAAAAGCAAATCATAACTTAAATTGCATCTTAAGGCACATATCTAGCAGGGAAGAGAATGTTTTGATCCCTTTATTTAGCACCCTGGTAGGACCTCACCTGGAATACTGTGCTCAAGCGTGGTTCCCGTATAAAAAGGAAGATATACTTTGACTGGAGGGGGTACAAAGAAGAGCCACTAAAGCCATTATTGGGCTCAAGACTCAACCGTATAAAGAAAGGCTGGAAACCCTGAACCTTTATTCACTCCATTATAGAAGGTTCAGGGGAGATATGTGCCTGCTTTATAAAGCAATTGGAGATAACAAATTGCACGAAGAGCTAGGGATCACATTTAAAACTAGCTGGTATAGTGCCAGGAAACATAATAAACAACTCCTAGAGCCGAGGTGGAATCTATTAATGAGAACATTTTCATTCAGTCATAGGGTAATCTCGTCTTGGAATGAACTCCCATCCATGGTGGTGGATAGCCCTAATATGGGAATCTTCAAGTCAAGACTTGACCTGGTTTATAGAGACAGAACCACTGAGTTCTAAATATTTAGGATTGACAAGCTATAAGGATGAAAGTCCATAATGCTTGAAACTTCCTATGATTCTTATGATTCCTATGATCATGTGCATTACTGTCTTTACTTTCATTTGTCTTACCGTTAGTGTTGCTGTTTCCTTTTGAGTCACTGTTGCCATTACTATTTGCATTTACTTTACAGATACCGTTTGCATTTTCAGTACTGTTTTCATTAGCGTTTTTGTTTATGTCACCATGTGCGTTTACCGTTTGCGTTTGTATTTACACTTGCAGTTGCATTTCCGTTTGTGTTCCTGTTACCATTTTCATTGCCATTTGAATTAACATCTGTGTTTGTTCTCACGTTTGCATTTGCACTTGCACTTGCATTTTCATTACCGTTTGCGTTACTGTTTCCATTCACGTTACCATTGGCATTACCATTTCTGCTTGCATTTGCATTACCATTACCATTTGCATTTTCATTGCCATTTGTGTCATCATTTGTGTGTGCGTTTTCATTGCCATTACTGTTCTCGTTACTGTTTACATTAGCATTAGCATTGGCATTACTGTTAGAGTTAACGTTCCTATTAGGAATACCATTACCGTTTCCGTTACTGTTAGTGTTGCCTTGACTGTAAGGGTTATTACACACAAATGGGAAACATGGTGGGAGTGTGTGGCGCATAGGACTACATGGGTCCTGTGTCACAGATGTGCCTTTTGAAGATTTTGTGTAAAAATCTTGTTCCGTTCAAAAGTTATAGCGTTTTAAGGGGCCATCATATCCAATGGGACAATTCATATGTGCAGCTCGAAAATTGTCACAATAGTATTTTTTAGTGTCGAGCTTGCCAAAAATAGTATCGTGCTGCTGTCATCTTGTTTTCAGTTAGCGAGAGAGAAAAAACAATATAACTCAAAAAATACTGCACTTTTCAACGCACTGATGATTGGGTTTACCATTTCAGGGCCTGAGGAACAGGAATCTGGCATTAGTTTTTCACCACCTGGTCTGGAAATGTGGTTATCAGATTTTTTCCATCATTTTGCCATTTTTTGATCGCAACACTATCTCAAAATGCCACGGCAATATGCACGACCATAAAAAATACAATAGCAACACTATTTTTTACATTCACGGTTGTAGTCCCATTATAAAGATAGGAGTGATGTGATCATATTTTAAATGACTGCGGCAATACTGCACTACCACCTTTTCTGAAATGCTGTTTTCTTTGTCGCTTGATTATGGCATGCTGGATTGTGATATTGGCCTGAAATGTTCAAGGTGGCAAGCCCTAGTGACACAGATGTGCCTTTCAGTGGTTTGGTTCCAAAACATTCACCACACCCCTAGTTATAGCATCCTGAAGTTACACATTTTCCCATAGGATAACATTGTGGGAGTTGTTTTCTTTGTCACTTCATCGTAGCTACATGCGTGGTGGTATTGACCTGAAATTTTCAGGGTGTGAAGCCCGATCCATACAGGTATGCCTTTTGGTGGTTTGGTACCAAACCACTGAACATAGTCATACTTACAGCATAGTGAATTTTGGAAATTCCCTATAGGATAACATTGTGGAGCTGGTTTCTCTTTGTCGCCGCGTTTCTACAACGTGCATTGCGGTACTACCCTGAGCGTTTCAGGGTGCAAAACCCTAGCCTCACAGGTGTGTCTTTTAGTGGTTTGCTGTGAAAACATTCAGAGGGGCCAGATCTACAGCATTCCAAAGTTCCAAATTTTCCCCATAGGATAACATTGCGGCACCCGTGATGTCTTTCGGGGCCCATATCTCGAAATCGGTTTGAGATGCAGACTTTTCATCGGAAAACTTCTTAGCCCTCTACCAGGGGGCTAAGTGAAGAAAGAGGTTAGAAGGCTGAGAAACCCCTTAAATTTGAATTTTTTTCTAGCATGCATGGTTTCTGAAATATTAGCAAATTACTGTTCTAATGGGTGATTTTCATGTGGATGGCCCACTATTATGGCCTCAGATTTAGCACTCACATTGCATTTCAGTGCATGTATCTTGGATATGATGTGGGATACAGGTTTGGTCATATAATATATATCTCTACTGTGTGTGTGTGTGTGTGTGTGTGTGTATATATATATATATATATAATACATATATATATATATATATATATATATATATACATACTATACTATACTATAAATATGTTCAATATATATATATATATATATATATAATCATAGAATTTGATGGCAGATAAGGACCGTTTGGCCCATCTAGTCTGCCCATTTCCATACCTAATGGATTAGCTGCAGATCCTAGTTAACCAACAGCCTACTTCCTCCTACTCCCCACTAGAATTGCCTTATGTCTGTCCCTTGCATTCTTGAATTCCCCCACCGTTTTTGACTCTACAACCTCCTCAGGAAGGCTGTTCCATGTATCCACAACTCTCTCTGTGAAAAAATACTTCCTCACATTACCTCTGAGCCACCCCCCATATTCAAATTGTTCCCCCTTGTTTTTGCACATCTCTTTTTCTGAAAGATGTTACCCTTTTGGACTTTGTTGACTTCCTTGAGGTATTTGAAAGTTTCTATCATGTGCCCCCTCTCACTCCTTTCCTCGAGGCTATACATCTTTAGTTCCTTTAGTCTTTCTTCATATGTCTTCTGATGCAGATGCTGCATCATTTTGGTTGCCTTCCTCTGGACAGCCTCCACCCTGTCTATGTCTTTGTGGAGATGGGGTCTCCAGAAATGTACACAGTACTCCAGATGTAGTCTTACCGACTGTCTGTACAGTAGATGTATATATGTATATATATATATATATATATAAATATATATATATATATATATTTATGGCAAACAAACTCTGTTTAATGCATCAGTTAGGGTTGTTCCACATTGACAAGAGTGAGGAAATTTGGTATTAGGGTTAAAAATCCTAACTCCGAATTCACCCCCCCAGCACCACACACACACAGACACACACATGCAAGTACAGGGGAGGACCAAGGCAACATGACCAATGACAGACAGCCAGCAGCAGGTGACAGAATAACAAACAATTGTCTAAATGTACTATGAGACATCCCCACCCACCTGGCCAGGTACTGCATGCTCAGTGGAGATCAACAGCAAAACTGAGGCCATGTACACCAAAAGTACACATCCCTGATTGCAGCTGCACACAATGTACCACACTTAGTAGTTGCATGGCCTTACCTACCGATGCCCCATGTTATTGTGGATCAAGGATGCTCCATGCATTGGTGAACATGAAGCAGCAGAAGTGCTAGCATTCATCAAGAAATATAACACTTGTCACATTCCAGACAAGTATGACAGTCCTACACTATGGAAGTTGGTACAAAAGTTCCAGTGAAATATTTGTGCAAAATACTGCCAGCGAGTAGTAAAGAACAAATCTAATTGGTACACATGATGTCACTTTGGATTTCCTAGATGAGTTTGTCAGGATGGTGCCATGAATGACCTTTTCTCAGCAATGCGACACCACTTAAAGGCAAAATCAACCAAGAGGATATACAAGTTACCCAGAGATGAGAAAGAGGTGTACATTAATGACTACAACCCAACTCTTCTCCTAATGTGGCAAGCAAACATAGATGTTCAGTTTGTGGCTGATAACTTACTGGCCCTGGTTCGGTACGTCACTTCATACATAACCAAACATGAGCAAACTAGCTTGTAAGATCTTTGGGAAGATATTGCCAGTTCAAGCAGAAGCCTGACATCTCAGCTCTGGTCAGTAGGCTTGAAGACTCTTTCACACAGAGAATGTGGAGCTTATGAAGACAGTGACCATTTAATGGGTACACATCTGTACGGGAAGTCTGATGCTGTACGGTTTCTCAATGTAAGCAAGGTGCTGCATTTTGGGATGAAGAACCCAAGGAGGAGTTACCAGCTAGGGAGAGTGCAGCTACTCCAGATGGAGGAGAAGAAGGATCTGGGTGTGCTCATTACAGAGTCAATGAACAACTCAGCACAATGTAGAAATGCAGCTGCAAAGGCCAACAAAATGCTGGGTTGCATTGCAAGGGGTATATCCTCGAGGAGGGAGGAGGTGATTCTGCCACTGTATAGGTCATTAGTTAGACCACACCTGGAGTACTGCATGCAGTACTGGCATCTGTATCTGAAGAGGGACATTAAGTTACTGGAGGGGGTGCAGTGCAGAGCAACAAAGATGATCAAGAGGCTGGGGGACTTATCATACGAGAGGAGGTTGAAGGAGTTGAACATGTACATACTGGAGGAGAGGAGAGGAGAGACAGGGGTGACATGATTGAAACCTTTAAATACATGAAAGGAATAAACAAGATGGGTACAGAGGGGCTGTTCAAAGTAAGGGAAGGGAGGGCCACCAGGGGCCATGCTATGAGACTGGAGTGAGGAAGGTTCAGAAGGGAGATGAGGAGACACTTTTTTACAGAGAGGATGGTGGCTGGGTGGAATGCATTACCTGTTGAAGTGGTATGCAGTAGAACAGTGGACTGCTTCAAATGAGGATGGGACAGGACAAGGGGGAGGGTTAATGAAGGGGAAGTGTGGAAGGGAGGGGCAGCTGCAGAATAAGGGGTGCTAGCTGCACATTCAAGCAGACTTGATAGACCTCTAGGCCTTTATCTGCTGGCAAATTTCATATGTTCATATGTTCATAAAGAGAAACGCAAATGTGTACTGATTCCTCATGCCGAAATTGAGGCGCTCGCTGCCCAATAGAACTTCTTCAAAACATATCTTGAAGAATAACCTGATAGACACATACTACCCCCATAAACACAACAACATGAATGATATGTGTCTCTTTCAGGTGGCTAAGTGGTATGACTACAACGCAGATGTATCACCTGACTCAGCACGCCAGATTTACAAGGTGAATGGAGTAGATGGTTATATCATAAAGAGACACAAGCCATGGCTCATAGACCACTGTAAATTACATCTAGGCACATTGGAGAGCAGAGAACACTACTACTTCACTCTCCTATTCCTATTTAGACCCTGGAGGAGTGAGTCTGAATTAAAAGGTGACTGTGACACATTCGAAGAACAGTTCAATCTCAGTTATGAGACTTTTAAAACTGAATACTCAGAGACATACATATAGAGACTAGAGGCTGAGAAAGAACAGCTTGAGAAGGCAGAGAAGCAGCTTCAGGAAGACACTCCTGTTAGTTCACAAGACAACCCTTGATCCAGAAGGACAAGCTGTTCTAGGTGAACCTCTGCCCTTAAATGTCCCAGAACTGTTAATGTCAGAAATTGAGACAGCCATGGAACATGGCACACACTCCATTGTCAACCCAGCTGACTTGAGAGAAAGACTAAATCAGCTGCAGCATACAGTTCACTCTCGAGTAGTTGAAGCTGTCCAACATGGCCTACAACATGAAACAAAACAATGTGACTGTCATGACTATAAGCCACTACTGATCTTTGTAAGCGGTTCAGCTGGCACAGGAAAGAGTTTCCTTATTGAAGCCATCACTGCTGAAGTATGGAGCCTGACAGGGTCTTCAATGTCTGTTGCTGTTACTGCTCCCACAGGACTAGCAGCATACAACATTGGTGGAGTTACATTACACTGTCTCTTTATGTTGCCAGTGGAACATGGGAGAACTGGAGAGTATCGTAAACTGTCATTCAAGGTTGCATCTCAGCTCCGTTCCATGTTCACAAAGATGAAGTTACTCATCATTGATGAAATCAGCATGGTCTCCAATGTCATGCTTGCCTGTATTCATCTATGTCTTCAGCAGATCTTAGGTACTGACGATGGAGTGCCATTTGGTGGCAAAAGTATAGTTGTGTTGGAAAAACTTTTACAGCTTGCACCAGTCAATGCAGAGCATGTATTTACAAATCTAACTGCCAAACAAGCTAAGAATATCCTCGGTTGCATTGCAGGCTATAACATATGGGAATTATTTACCTATGTTAAGTTGTCTGAAAACATGCGCCAAAGTGGTGATCTAGCTTACAAATCACTTTTAGATGAAGCTCGTACAGGTTCTCTATCACCAGAACATGTCTGTATGTTAAACAATTGGAGAATCACAGTAGATACTGCATGCATAGAAACAGCAAGTAATGTCTTCAACGATATATACTCTACAGGGACACACATAGTGTGTCTTGTGCCACGACTAAAGAAATGCACTGAATTCAACAATCTGTTGCTGCAGAGAGAAAACCAAGAGATTGTAACTCTGCATGCTGTTGATACAGTTGATGGCATTATTCTTAGTCGAAACCTAGTAGCAAAGATGACTGAACGACTAAGTGAACTCAAGTCAGATGTGTCACGCACAGCTGGCCTAGAAGCTGTTCTCACAGTTTGTAAAAAATGCACGTATCATGCTGCGATGTAATCTAGATGTAGAATGAGGCATGGTAAATGGTGCCATGGGAAACATCACTGACTTTGTCTACAATGTCCAGAATACCTATATCGAGACGCTTGTAGTTCACTTTGACAACATGGAACAGTCTGTACACATAGAATGCACCTGTGTAAAATTCCAGGTTTTTTAAGGATATCTATGTAAACAGGAAACAGTTTCCATTATGTGTTTCATATGCTGTATCCATTCACAAATCTCAGGGCTTGAGTTTGGATTCAGCAATGGTCGACATAGGTACAGACATTTTCAAGGATGGCATGAGCTGCGTGGCACTTTCACATGTCCGCAGCCATTCTGGGTTGCACATTATTACTCTAGCACCTCAGAAAATACGAGCTGACAAGCGATGTATTCTTCAGTACAACAGGTTACATACTCTACATCAGCCACAAATGTCTTTAATACCACTGCCTACATATCTGGCTGTCTCACACAATTCAGTAACATATACAGGTATCAACAAACAGCGACAAGCTTCCAGAATTGATTCAACTCAAAAGAGTTCAACAAAGGTCACAACTTCAAGTAAACATTCACAGCCATCAATTCATCAGAAATCAGTTGGTGTAGCTGCTGTACCAGTGTTTGACAACAGCACTAGAGTGAACTGCTATGCTAACTCAGCTATGCAAGTTTTTCTACACATGCCACACTTTGTGCGGTCAATATCTGCTTCAAAAGACAGTACCCTACCAAACACTTTGAAGCAGATTGTCAACATGACTTCTGACCAGTCTAACAATGTACACTCACTAACACCACTATGACAGGTGTTAGGTACATATGATGGATGTAGTACATTTGCTGCTGACATACAGAAAGACACTATTGAGTTTATGATGGCTGTCATAAACAACCTGGATGAAGACGGCACCCCAATGCGGCACTACTTCACAGTAACATATGTAACGAAATATGTATGTGTTTCATGAGGCCATTCACAGCGTGAAACCACAGAAGACATGCTGTGGATTACTCTCTTTGTCCCTGAACCAAAAGTGTCAAATTTCGACAGCTATTCACCAGTGCTCAATGTGGGCATGCCTGTGCAAGGTGTGGAGGCAGATGCACTCAGTCCATACGTCTCAGGAGTTCATCTCAATATCTGTTGCTTATCTTGCACAGGTTTGACTCCAACGGGCTCAGAGTTGATACTCCTATCACAGATTACACAGCTGGTAGAATAGTCTTCAACCAATCAGTGTTTGACACTCACAGTATAATCTATCACCATGGCCAATCCATGCATTCTGGCCATTACACCTGTTTACTAAGGTACAGAAGTGGATGGGTAGAGTGTGACGACTCTACAAGCAGTTTTAAACAGAGACTGCCATGACACTTAAAACATGCATATCTTCTAATATTGAAGAATTATGATGACCTTCATATTTCAGAAGAATAGGATGCAACATGTTGAGGTTTTAAAATGGCTACTTTGTGACAGAAACATTCGTAGGTCAGTACAATTGTCTCTAATGTACGACTCTGAATAAACCATAGCATTTCAACAAAATGCTATTCTGACAGAGACATTCCATGCACTATGACATCTAAGATCTTGTGTGGATCAGTGACTACATGGAAATTGCTGCAGTGGCTTCAATCGGCGCCAACAATATTCACAGTCACTAGAGAAACCATGCTTACATGTCTATCAAAGATTGTACATCTCAAAACTGAGGCCTTACTGCTGTCCTCTTCTGTACATATATTTTATTGTTAATGTGTCATACTCATACATAATAACAAATTGCTATCAGTTTTAAACTGTTACTCTTTGCAAATAAAGATAAGTTCTCAGTTATCATCGTAAATAACTGAGCAACACTTCTACCATTCACCAAACATTGCACTCTGTCACAAGTTGTCTATCAACACTTGTATTTGTCTATTAACTCTTGACATGTAGACAACAACATCATTCATTCACCATGCAACAGTGTTGAACTATCCCGCCTTCATTTGTAATACTAATACTGTACATATGTAAAAATAACTACCTTTATTGATAATGCAAGCAGCTGAATTATGCAACTGTAAATACCAAATTGCATCATATTATTAACTGACTTTGCCATGTCTTTGTAATTACTTGTACATAATATAAACATTTTTATTCACCTTGACATTGTTAATAACTACTTTCACAGTTGTACTAAAAGTATTAGTCTAACACTAAAGTACAAATGAATGTTTAACATATTATACAGCACTATACTAATTACATCTAATTAACCATAGCTTTGTTAAAAAATGCATACCATGCAGTTTTTTTAATTTACAAGTTAAGAATGTATATAGAAGCTAATGTAAGAATTGAAAAAATGTCAATGGTTCCTGTAAGAATATTCTATTTTTTTTTACTTGTCATATAAGTAATTCTAACCTATGTAAAAAATGTTGAGAATTGTAAATCAGACACTGTTACTGATCACAACACACTGCATACCTGTTCCTGACAATATTTATGATCGCCTCAATTGAGGGTCGGGTGGGAATTTTCCGTTTGCGCCTAGTCAGTGACATATCATTAAATGCCAGTAGTCAAATGTCACTGAAGTAACATTTTTTAATATTGTATTACTTTAACAGTTAGTATATGGTTTTTCACCCACCCCAGGAACATCCACATTAGCAGTCACACAATAACAACAAAACACTTCTGTATCATATGTGTAATCACTGTTTATAAGCTACTGACACATCCTTATTAACATACCACACAAGTAATGCACTACACATAATTACGACATACAACCATTAAAAAAAATACTTTAAATTTTTAAACAAAGTCTCTTCACGTTCAATAGTAAATATATAATGAAGCGCCACAGGTTCAGCTTGAGTATCAGAAATTCAGGACGAATGTCAGAAAGTACTTCTTCACATAAAGAGTAGTGAACACTGAAACATCACTGGAAACACACAACACCTAATTAAAGAGAGTGATCACCCAGTAAGGAATCAGATATATGCATACAAGGCAGATAACAAGCCCGACAGGAAAAGATGGCAAAACACTGCAATGATAGCAAATACCTAACCTCAATATGTGTACCATGCTATCTTTTTCTATAGTTTCCTATAATATCACATACTTACTGCAATTCATATAATACAGTTGCTATTATTCTTACACATTTACATATATGGCAAGCAATGATTACACACATACAAAGACTGTATTGTGAGACTGCTTCTGTTAAGAAAATTACAGTCTTGATTGGGCCTTTTCTCAGTTTAACAAATTGACAGTAATTTTTTTTTAAAGCATAACCACCTGTGTAGACTCTATACTTAAAATAGCTTAACAACATAAAAAATAAGTGTGTCTTACTTAAGCATGCAAGCCAACGTTAACTAATAGTGCAACAACTATATCTCCATCAATTTCTTTGGTACCTATAATATTCAGTCAGTATCACAACATAGGCAACGATGTGGCACATTGCATGTCACACTTTCCCTAATTCCTAACAGTGTGTAAAACTCACCAATGTACTTAATTTTCCTCTGCCTATACAGTCATCATGTAGTAATTACTGTGGCAAGGTACCGCACATCTACACCCAATAGTATGCAGCTGTGATTTTAGACTTAGGATGCAGTCACTGCTATGTGTACTTCAATTCCCTGTCTAAGCTTCTGCAGCTCCCAACTGTGGTAAGTTAACTATACCTATAATTACAGAGATGTGCCATGGATCTCCAGTCCCATATCATTCCTATAGAAAACCAGTCATAATGCAGTACAAATATTGAGAGGCACAGCAGCTGTAGCTGCCTAAATCCATGCAAATCCTAACAAATGTCAATACAGTTTCCCTGTGTTCAGTTATGTGTGGCATAGATGTACACATACTCAACTGTGTTGTGTATCTTCACTTACAGTAAATGTGCCTACTCTGAATTGTCATCTGCATCTACAATTACAATGTACTACCTACTGTGACATTTGCACACACATTGGCTCCCTGAATCCACTTAAAAGGCAACTGTACTAACTGGACTATTCCTGTAATCAGAGACCTGTACACCTGATGTACATTCACTATCATTTACTGTGGCTGCTTACTTATGATACAGCAAGTGCTATAGAAAAGCAGTCACCCATCACACTGTTTAACAGCATTTGTGTTCCTATTCTGTACTATAAACTCAGTGTTCAATATGTGGAATAGCTGTTCATACATTGACTTACAAATGTCCTCTAATTCCTAAGAAACTTAACTACCTGCCACAAACCTATGTTGTCTGCCATCCTGAAGACCATTCCCTTACAGGTATTCCATGAGGTCCTGCTTCATCAGGGTCTCCATAAGTTTCTCCATGACTAAATTGAGGCTAACTGGTCTGTAATTGCCAGCCTCACCCATGCTCCCCAGCATTGTGCAGTGGTACCACACCTGTTCCCTGCAGTCACCCGTTATTTCTCCTGTCTGTAGCAATCAGTTAAACAAATATGCCAAGAGGCCAGCCAGTTCCTCAGCCAGCTCCATCAGCATGGTAGCATACAGCCCATGAGGCCCAGTTGTTTTGTCTGCCATTGGGTGCTCCAGTGCCTACCTGACACTGCTGGTGGTAATATTCAATAATCCCATTTGGGGATAACCTTCTCAGCTGCCTTGAGGCCACTTTCAGCCATCAGTTCAGTATTCTCCTTGGTGAAAGTTGAGCAGAAGATGTTCAGGTCCATAGCCTTCTCTCCATCTGTCTGTCTATCTGTCTATCTATCTATTAATATATAACAAAAATAAAGTTTGTAAAATCAAAACACTTATCAGATACACCTACTAGAGTGTGGTTCTATCACTCTGGATTTTTATTTTCCTGAAAGGGTTCTAAATGTTGCTGGGATTAAAACTGTGATATCCTCCACACACATAAAAGAAAATGTGTTCATGCTTCTGAATACTGTAAAACACAATACTAGCTGATTTGCAGTTTTAAGGCTTAATTTTTGACCAAGAGCAACTGGATGGTAGATTACTGGTCTATCCCTTACACTGTAGCTGTTACAGTTTCAAAGTAATAGTTGCTACATTTAGGTGTAACAACTAATTAAAAGGAACTTTTTATGACCTTACTTGGCAAAACATCACACTTGAAACCAACTGTTATCAATGTATCTGTGAAGACAGGGAGGAGACAGACATCAAGAGATGGACCCACTTTAGGCAATAGTAAGGGGTGTGAGGGGGAGCCCACAGCCCCTAGAGACCTATACGTGCTTTATCATCTTGATTACTATATTACTGTTTGTTATTATTTGTAGGAATGTTCAACAAAGGAAGTGTGAGGGGGTGTCTATGTAGTGTAGGTGTGTTTTTTTTTGTGGGGATATACAATGGGGAGAGAGAAGTAGTGGATAAAGCGAGTTGGAGGGAGTCCATGTATACAAGACCAGTGGATGGCTGCAACATACAAAGTTATAGACTACTACTAGAACCCCCTCTCCTCACACAGAAACAATATGAGGTGCTGTGCTGTAATGACTGCTGCTTATGCATGACAGTAATTATAAATGTCTAATCCACCAATGAGAATTATTTCCTTGCCTGTTAATCAATCAAGCATCTTAACTCACTTAAAACAAAGGGTGCTGGGAGTAACATTTCACCAGAAAACCCACTTGAGGGTTAAACATCTCTTACAACTCTGGCACCACTGGGTAGGGCACGTATCTGAAGTGGGACTGGACTCTAAAAGAGCTGAAGTTGTGATCTTAATAGCTAGAACAACTCCTTTCCAACTACTCACAGAACTAATGAAGTCTGAAGGCGAGATATGTCATTATTAAGGACCTTCTTGACAAAAGTGAGATAGTACTGTCAACCAAGAAGGCCCCTAACCAAGAATATCCACATTCCTTTGTGGAGCTAATGTATACTGTGGCACAAACAGCCATTAAAGAGATCCAGGAAACTGTAAACTTAAGACCCATGGACAATGTTGAATTTGGACACTAAGAATTATATTTTTTTTCCCTGGCCTCCTGGACATAATACAGCACAGTGCCCTGGAGGGATTCAAAGTGGGTACTTCAACCCTAACATTCAATTTCCTAACTTTTCCCACTGTGGTACAACCCTAACTAATGTACTAAACAGCTGTATGGGTCTTGATTCTGTATTCAAAGTCTCAGGCAAATCCGTTGAATGTTTGCAAACTTATAAACTCTCAAAATATTCATTAAACATGTAAATGGTTCCTCAACCCTAACTACGTAACGGTGTATTTCAAATCACTGTTAAAAGTGCTTAACCAAAGTACTGTCGAACTCACAAAAGTGTCAAAAATGTTTGCAAAACCTTTTGCAAATTGCGACAGTACTTTTATAGCCTGTGGGAAAATGTCAGCAATTCTTTGACACCCCGATGCAAAAGAATGCTTTGGTGCTTTGTCCTATCACTTGGATGGAACACTGCCGACCTGTCACAGATGTGCCTTTCAGTGTTGTGTTGCATATTGGGGTCATCGGCCCTAAGTGTCACCCCATCACATGTGGAAACAAGCTGAGGAATAGGAGAATGGGGTGACAGTTAAGACTGATGACCCCAATGTACACCCCAATTTCATTTTGTGGGGGTGGGCTGGAGGGGTGCAAAGGGGGTTTCAACCCTAACATCGAATTTCCTCACTTTTGTTGCTGTGGAACAACCCTTACTAATGCATTAAATGGAGTTTTTTGCCTCAAATTTCCCTTATTTTTGAGAATGATAATGAGAAATAGTGAATGTAATGCGGCGGTGGGAGGGTTCCGCGCTCCCGCCACGTGATGTCTTGCCACATAGTAACATTGTGCCTGCAAATGCAAATCATAATGTGCATGGTGACACAAATTGAAACAGAAAGAGAAACAGTACTGTAGACAGAAATGTTAAAAACAACGCAAACACAACCGCAAATGAAAAAGCAAATGGTAATGCACATGGTGGTGTAAATGTGAGCAGTAAATGAATCGGGTACGGAACCACAAGTAGAAACGGTAACGGTAACAGCAATGTAAGCACACAGGCTGGTTTTACCCAAAAGCTGTATAGAGAAAGACAGTGAGTAGAAAGAATGTATGCTAAATAATGAGTCTCGGAACACAAAAATGAGGACTTGGAATAGTAAATTGCTTATATCTCACTAACCGTATGACACAGAAAATTTTTTTAAAAGTCATATGTATTATCACTTTCCTGGCTAGTTTTGTACTTAGCCTCTAAGAGGGGGCTAAGAAATTGTTCAACAAAAAGTCCGTATCTTACACCGTTTTCGAAATACGGGCCCTGAAAGGCATGGCGAAAGCCGTAATGTTATCCTGTGGGAAGAAAACAGAAGTTTGGACTGCCATAACTTTTCCTCCCTGTAATATATTTTCACCAAACCACTGCAAGACACATCTGTGGGATGTTGGCTTGTTTCCTGCAAATTTCAGTCCAAAAGACCAAACTGTTATTTTGCAGCAGGGCGTCAAACGATTGCTGCAATGCATCGTACTCCGTAATGTTATCCTTTGGGAAAAAGCATCAATTTTGGAGTACTGTAACTTTGCTGCCATGCAATATTTTTTCAAGGAAACACTGAAAGGCACATCTGTGAGATGTCGGCAACATTCCTTCCAAATTTCAGCCCAAGACTCCAAACCGTCCTTTTGCAGCACAGTGCCAAAGAATTGCAGTCATTTTCCCACAGACTAGAAAAGTACTGTCGCAATCTGCGAAAGCTTTTGCAAAAATTTGCGACACTTTCATGAGCACAAAAGTACTTTGCAAAAGTACTTTTTCCAGAAATTTGAAAATCATATTTCTGGGGTGTTTTACCCCAAAATAAAGACGTGGCTAGTATCCTCAGGGTCTGACTAGGTGAATACAAAAAGAATTAGCTTGCTAGAGGGTCCCAAATTTAAATGCCAAGCATTTTTCTGATCACTAACTGAAAACAGGACGTCAGATTTGCGAAAGTAATGGCCATTTGCGAAAGTAAAAATGCATTTGCGACACTGTCGAACTTTTTGTTAACTTTTACCAATGACTTATAGTGGGAAATTGTTTTTTGAATAACTTTTGAACCGTTTAATATTTTTTCATGAAATCTTCAAAAGACACATCGGGGACCCTGGCCGCACATTTCCTGAAGATTTTGGGCCGGTCGTGCAAACCGTGCGACCTGTAGGCGCGTCCGTAGAATTCCAGAAAAAGTGTAAATGCATGTGCAGATCACGCTTAATAACTCCACAACTGTGTATCCGACCAGTACAAAACTTGGCAGATCCCAAAGTGTATGGGTCTTGATCATGTATTCTAAATTTCAGGCAAATCCATCAAACAGTTGCAAAGTTATTAAGGTGCAAAATTTTGGGTTTAACATAGAAATGGCTCCTCCTCAACCCTAACTATGGTAGCACTACCATGCTACCATAATATATATATATATATATATATATATATATATATATATATATGTGTGTGTGTATAGATATATTTGCAAAAAAACTAATGACATTAGTTAGGGTGAATACCACAGTGACAAAACAGAAATGAGGCATTGGGGTTTCCAACCCTATGACCCACCCCAATGTTCCCATCCCACCACCACCCACCCCTATCTCCCCAACCCTCACATACCAACAGGTCAGGAGTGTGCCATGGGGTCATCTAGCAACTGTCACCCCATTCCAGGTGTAAAGCAGCTTACATGCTAGCAGTATAGACAATGGGGTGAGAGTTAGGCCTGATGACCCCATAGCACACCTTGATGCATGTTGGTGTGTGGAGAGTGGGGGAATGGGGTGGTAGGGGTGGGAAACCTGGGGGAGGAGTGTTAGGGTTGGAAACCCTAATGCCTCTTTTCACTGCTTTTGTTGCTGAAGTATTCACCCTAATTAATGCATTAACAAAGTTTTTTGCAAAGAATTTCCCTTTTTTTCAGATAGTATAAATGTATCCTCATTTTACTGTGGGAGCACAGGCTCCGATGAACCCTGTGCTCCCATCCCTCCATCGAGATAGTACAACAGTAACCATATGTCCCAGAGGGAGTGTAGTGTCCTTTTTACCCTGTGTTCCCATCCCTCCATTGAGATAGTACAGCAGTATTCATATATCCCAGTGGGAATGCAGGGTCCTTTGGACCCTGCTATCCCATGCCTCCATCAAGATAATAAAATACTGTCTATATGTCAGGTATGCACCTCTGATGATGAAACATCAATATCAACTGGCACTACAGTGACTACAGTACGTGGTCACTGCAGTGTCAGCACTGGACCCCAACACTGTATTTGGAGGGTCTTGCACCCCTTCCCCTAATCAGCTCTGATTTGGAGTTGATTATATTTAGTGGGTGTGTGTGGGGGGCACAGGCCCCGCATGGGGGTTCAGGGGGTATAGCCCCCAGAAGAAAACATGTTAGTGAGGTAGAAACCGTATGCTGACTGCAAAAAGTGGCTGAAATGATCATTTCTCTGTCTAGTCATTTGACAAAATTTTTGTCTATGATTGGTCATAAATCACATCCAGATAGCACAACAGTGTCCATATGTGACAGTGGGAGCTGAGTCCTTTGAACCCTGGGCTCCCATCCCTCCATCTAAATAGTTCAGCACTGTCCATATGTCACAGTGGGAGCACAGGGCCATCCCTTCACAGATGCACATGTGTATCTAGCTGTGGAAATACAAGGGTCTTGGACCCCTGTCCTTCCACACATTAAGTTACAAGCAGGCATAGTGAAATTGCAATAAATAGTTATAACTGTGCCATCTCAAATATTTTCTACCACAAATGTTCAACATAACCTTCTTAGCACCTCACCACATGTACCAGTAGAACAAACTTTCAAATCCCTGTCAAAATATAATTCCGCACAACTGTAACACTGTTTTTGTGCCACAGTTGTGGAAAAACATTTTCAGTAGGATTTGAAAAATGACAGCTGTACTGTTCATGAGTTGGTGTGGAAAAATTGCAATGTTAAAATTCTGGGGTGAAAACAGGAAAAATTGGTGATGGTATGAGCATGTGTAGAAACTGTGCAATGCATGCTCGTAGTGAGGTCAATTTTTGGAATTTCTTCACCAAGTATTCAACATTGGCATTATGGGACCTACCCTCATGAGCAGTGCAACTGAGATTTTGTTAACCCATTCTAAAAGTTGACTTCCGGTGACATTAGCAGTGAGATGGCGGCTTATCACTTCTCTCTGTGAGTCCCAAGTTCAACCTAAAGGCATCTACAGGTCATCTAATATGCAATCACCTACACAATCCATGAGATCAAAGAGTCTACTTAACAGGAACACTCACACTCCAGCCCCAAAGTTGCATCAAATGTTGCAACTAGAAAAATCAGCCATAATGCTCAACTCTGGGAAGACGAGGCCCAAATAGTGCTCCCGACCATGTCTGAGGAGGAATGCATGCAATTGGTGACATCGATACTTCAAACTGCTAAGACTATGTCAAAAATAGATACCACACTAACAGAATTGAAAGCAGACATGAATAAAATTGAGCATAGAGCCAATCAGCTAAAGCTGGGTTTGACAAGTGTCACAGACCAAGCTGATAGGCATGACAGGCTCCTGCTAGTCCTCCTAACAAGAGAAAGAGAGCTAACAAGCAAGTTGGATGACCTGGAGGGCAGGAGTAGGTGCCAGAATATAAGGGTGTGTGGTGTACCGGAGGGCACGGAATCGGGAATCCAGGACATGATCTCTACTTACAGAAAGTCTTCAGAGAATTGCTGAAACTCCCACCAGAATTCAATGTTTCCATGGATAAGACCCATCACTCACTAGTGCAGTGCCACAGACAATCTGGGGGCCCACCCCAGGTCAATCATCCCCAAAATGACATCCTACAATACAAAGGTGGAGACCCTCTGGAGAACCTGGACAATACAAGCAATTTCCTTTGAGGGCCATCGCATTACCATCAACAAAGATTTCACTACTATGGTGCAGGAGAGCAGAAGTGCCATGTGGCCTATATTGAAACAGTTGGGATCTAAAAATGTTAATGCCCAAATTCTCTACCCGGCTCACTTAAAGGTGGAAACAGGCCAGGGCATCAAGATCTATGAAGACCTGGCTGCAGCAGCATGATTTCTGGAGGGCATCAGCATCACAGTCCTGCACTTAGTCAAGGATCGCCTTGAGAAGGTGCTACTGCAGTCAGCCTGGGTGGTGGCACGAAAAGGAGCTCCGAAGCAGTAGGACACCCAACAAGCACAAGCCACAACACTGAGGGCGGACATTTGCACTACCCTAAAGAAATACAAATCCTCAGTTCTTATTGATGGGATTACATCAAGGGACAGTCAGGACATGGCAGACTCCCGAGAAGAGATGGAATGCGACACAAGGGGCTCAGGACAATGAATCATCAAGTAAGACAATTTCTCAGATATGGTGACCTCTTCTTTCCCCCATGGGATCTGTGTAGGCTCAGATTAAAGGTAAGATCTATGATATTGAGGCCCTCTCGATAGTGAGAAGCTGTTGCCAGCACTGGGGGTGGTGGAAGATGCCCACCTTGGAGAGACTGTCCTAATCCAACCCATGGATTTCTGAGGGACTGTCTGACCAAATCTTCTAGCAGAATCAGAGGATCTATTATGGACTGCCTTGATACTTTGAAGGGAACAGGAATACTTTTTGGAAATATAATAAACTGATCAGATTGTTAAATGGATGTGACTTATGGGTCAAATTGGGGGGGGGCAGAAAATCTGTACTAAAACTGATTTTGCCTTGCATCATGCCATAATAGCTTAAAAGCTTTAACTAAAAAGGTAATGGCTATTGCTCTGGGAGACAGAGGGATGGCAAATGCCTATGACAATATTGATGGTAGAATGCTATTACTTCTAAACAGGAATGGCGTCAGGTTTTGTGTAAGATCAGCAAATACACAAAGTCATAAAAAGAATAATAGCAAGGAGAAGGGAGAGAATGATAAATTTGGGTGAAGGGGTAGATTTGATACATGCAGTCACACCCACTAGGGAGTCGAACCATATAACAGTAAAGGTGAATGCCCTTCTCTACTCGGGGGGGAGGAGGGGTTAGACCCCTTCAGTTGAAGGGGTCCCCCCTCCCACCCAAAGGAAACAACAGAGCGGTGGGAGGAGATGTATTTCTAACATGATGTCTATGCATCCACTAGTTTTAGCCATGCTGCTGATGTTAGTCATGGCCAGGGGAAGAGGGTACTGCCCTAAAATCCTTCCTATGATTGGGCAAGCCTGATATCACCATTGCGGGCCCAGTGTCATTAGTATGGTACAGGCCAGCCCTCTGATACTAATAAGGGCTGACCTATGAAGTATTGATGTAAATAGTTGGTCTAACTGGAGTCAAACAGGGAATCCTAAATGTACTAATCCTTATACTGGAGCATCCTGAGGAAAGGTTTAAATGCCCTGTTCAGCCGGGTTCTGAAATAGCTCTCGAGTCTCGGAGGAGACTGGTGGGAACTAGGACACCAACCTTACACCACCTAAGTTTTACAGTTTGCTTATACAGTTTTTTTTTTTTTTTAAGAACCTAGAAAAAGGTTAAAGAGTTTGAATATGGTTATACCCCCACCTGCTTGGGAAAGTTGGAAGTAGTTATCAATGTTAATCAGTTTACACTTAAGTTTATGTATAAGGCAACAATGACGTATCAGAACTGGAAGCACAGGATTCATTTTAAGATACTTATACACAAGGAGCTAGATCCCTATAGGAGTGACAGATTTCTTTGGCTAGAATCTAATATTTTACTAAGAGATGTTGGGAGTGCCTCAGAAGGGTGGGGAGATATCCTATCACAAGTTGGAGAAGCCAGCTAGATCAAAAGGAAGCAACTATAGAAACCACAATGGCTCAAAATAATACTAAAATACTATATTACAACATTAAGGGGATTAATCATCCAATCAAGAGGAAACAGTTACAGAAATTTGTTAGGGACCAGAGATGTGATATTAATTTTATCCAAGAGACCCGCTTGAACCCCACAGAAATCCTAAAATTAAAAACTAATGGGTACCCTAACTATATCATGCCTCCTTGGATAAAGGCAGAAAAAGGGGAGTAGCAATTTTACTATCGGTCTCCATACCCTTCGACTAAACTGAGGTGGTGACGGATCCTGGAGTTCGATATGTTTTAGTTCTAGGGAGGATACAGAATGTTTGGGTCACCCTGACCAATGTTTATGCCCCTCCCAGCTCCCCTAGTGACTTTTATGTAGATCTCCTTAAGACTATAGCTGAGAAAGCCAGGGGCGTTGTCATTGCTGGGGTGGAATGGAATGTAATTTTGAACAAAAAGCTTGACTCCACATTGGGTATACCCACAGCAGAGGGCAGAGTGGCCAAGAGATTTGCCAGGGCCCTGAGGGATATGGGAATGACAGATATATGGAGGGCTAAATATCCATAAGCTAGAGATTATGCGTACTATTCTGCTAGACACAAAATGTATTCAAGGCTGGGCATGTTTTTTACCTATAGCAGTGATCTTTCCCTGTTTAGTTCAATGCAAGTTGGCACAGCCACACTGTCAGATCATCAGTGAATGGTGGAGGTCAAATTGGAGCTCCCAAGGAAGCCAACACAGTGGAAATTAAACACTAGTCTACTCAGGGACAAAGAAGTTCAGGAAGAAATTAAGAATGTCCTAAAACAAACATTTGAAATAAATGATAGGCCAGGGATAACAACCAAGATACTATGGGACACAATAAAAAACAATGGTATGGGGGAAAATAATATCTACACACACATATAAAGAGAGGAAAAGAAGGAAACAGCTGGATAGCCTACATGACCAGCTTAGGATGACAGAAGGGTTACAAAAACAGACATTGAGTAAGGACAGAGAAACCAACATAAATAATATTACAAATAAAATAAAAAAACATGAACAAAACTAAAACCGAGAAAGCCCTCCAATATCTAAAACAATCTTTCTATGGGGGGGGGGGGGGGTCCAGGGCAACCAAGTTACTGGCCTATGTACTTAAACAAAGGGCAGCCTGAGCTAATGTCACAGCTATCAGACACCCTATCCTGGAAAACATATTCCATAAATTGGAAATGATAGCAGAATCCTTTGTCACCTATTATAAGGCACTATATCACCCACAGAAAGCAACGTACTCAGAGGAAGCCAATCAATTTCTTAGGCAACTAAAGCTCCCCCAAACTTCCTCAGAAGCTACAACAAACTCTGATGACACCGATCTCAGGGACAGAAATAGGGTCCATCATATAGAACTTGAAAGTGGGAAAATGCCTGGGCCTGGTTAGCTTTGGTAGGGAATTCTATAAAGCATTCCGAGCAGAGACAATGCCCCTACTAAAGAATGTCTTTAACCCAGTCTGGCTAGAAGGAGAGGCAGTCCCCCCATTGTGGAATTACACTACAATCACGGTTATACACAAAGAGGGGAAGGACCCTAAAGAATGTAGTTCATACAGGCCTATCTCATTATTAAATGTAGATTATAAGATCCTCACAGCCATAATAGCAGCCCATCTAAACCCCATACAACCAGGCCTAATACACTTGGATCAAACAGGTTTCATAGAGGGCAGACAAGCCCTAGAAGGGGGTCAGATGAACTATTAATATAATAGACATAATCAATAGACAACACATCCCCTCATACATAATGAGCCTTGACACTGAAAAGGCGTTTGACTGGGTTACTTGGTGCTTCCAATTTGCTGTTTTAGAATGATTGAATTTCCCCCAGACATTTATAGAGACCATTAAAGCTCTATGTGCATCCCCTCAGGCCTATGTTAGGGTCAACATGGGTATTTCCCAGAGGTTCAGGCTTGGGAGGGGCACCCGACAAGGGTGTCCGCTCTCACTACTCCTCTCTGCCATTAACATTGAGCCCTTACCCAAGCCATCAGAGAGGACCAGAGGGTTCATTGGCTGAGGGTTGGGGACACGGAGCACAAGTTCTCCCTTTACACAGACAACATCTTACTTTATATGTACAGAACAGGGGAGTCTCTTCCCAAACTGTGGAGACTCCTAGATCTGTTTGGCTGGTACTCGGTATATGCCCTTAATAAACAAAAAACAGAAGTACTAAAATTCTACTATAACCCATCTCCGGAGATTATCCAATTAGTTCCTTTGAAATGGAACTCTCTAAAACTAAGATATCTTGGCACCATCATTACTAAAAATATTGCAACATTATTCACAAATAACTTTGACCCCATGGTGAGTCAAATTAGGAAGGATATGGAAGGTTGGGAGCTTCTTAACCTGCCCCTTTATGACAGGATACACACAGTTATAATAAATATACTGCCTAGATATTTATATCTCTTTTAGTGCCTCCCCATCAAAATATACCACAATCAACTACAAATATGGCAGAAAACTATCACAACACTTGTCTGGGCAAACAAAAGACCCAGAATTAAAAAAGCAACCATGCTTATTAACAAAAAGCACAGGGGATGGGCACTGCCAAATCTACAGGATTACTACCTCGCAGCCACCTAAGGAATGCCCTCCTGTGGTCAGCACAGGATTATATAGTCCATTGTAAAAATATAGAGATAGTAAACACAGAGGGAGCCCCACCTCGTGCCAGGGCTACAAATTCCAAAGTGACACAACAAGACAACACTATATCCCTGGTGACGGTGAGAAACACACTGAGGATGATAAGGAGACTGTGGACCAAATTTAAACTCAAGTAATGAGTTGTGGCCATTGAAATGGTTTGCATGGGATCCTGATTTCTCCCCATCAACTCAGGATCTAACTTTCAGAAAGTGGGAGAGTCTAGGCCTCACTACCCTTAAACAAGTCATGGACGGGGATAATATATTGACATTTGGTCAGTTTACAAAAAAAATTCAACCTGAAACAAACTGACCACTTGAGATTTTTACAAATTATAACTTACATACATATGCTAAGGGCTCAGGAGGCTTGGGATCCTGCCAGAGGCAGCCTGATGAACACCATGACAGAGATTCTCACACATCAAAGAGTCACAGGCCATGTCTCAGCCCTATATGGAGCTCTCAGCGAAAGGGGGACCAATCACTCGAAAGCCTCTCAAAAAAAGATGGGAAGAGGTTGATGGATGGAGATTGGGGGACAATATTCCTACAAGCAAGTAAAACTACATACTCCTCATGATGGAGAGAGTTTAAGTGGAAGGTCAGATCATGCTTCTTTATCACTCCAGTGATGAAGAACAAATGGGATGGAAATCACTCCCCAACATGCTGGAGGGGATGCCAAGAACCAAGGGCTTCTCACCTCCATGTGTTCTGGCAATGTCCATGTTGACTCATTTTTGGAATCAAATCAGACAGGCAATGGGGGACATTTTGATAGTAGCAGAGGGCACTGGATCAAAGGATATGGTCCTAGGACTACCGCCTAGGGAGATAAAAGAGAAAGATAAAGTTTACCTATGGAACATACTTATAGTGGCTACATGTAAAGCAATTACCAGAAAATGGCTGAGTCCTGAGCCTCCCACCATCCAGCACTGGATGGAGACAGTACAGGAGATATAGGAGATGGAAGAGCTAACACACCTAATTAATTCCTGTACACAGTTCTTCATCAGTATATGGACTCAATGGGTGGTGTGGAAAGATACCCACATGATGGGAGGAGAAGGGAGGGGGGTGAGGCATAGATATGGGTGAGGAGGTGTAAGGGAGCCTCACAAAGTGTAAAATATCCTGGAATGAAATGAAGAGACAACTGCATTAACATTGGATTGTAATGCTATGGCTCTTACAGAATGGAATGGAATGTGGAGTGAGATTTAGCCATGAAAAGATAAATTTGTTATAAGGTAAACCTTGTGAAATGAAAAATATAATCTTGACCTGTGCATAAATTTACAATAAACTTGAATTTAAAAAAAATAATCCATTCCAAAAGTTGATTTCACACAGCGACAGTGCCATTCTGTGCTACAGGTGTGAAAACACATTCTGGGCAGGATCTGCAAAATGACAGCTGTATTATTCATAAGGAGATGTTAAAAAATGGCACTCTTGAAAATCTGAAATAAAAATATTTAAAATTGTCAAAGTTATGAGCGTGCATAGAAACTGAGCAATGCATGCTCGTAACGCTATCATTTTTATTGGAATTTTTTCAATGAGTTTGCAACATGGAATTTTCAGAACCCCACCTCATGAACAGTGGCAATGTAATTTTGTTTCTCAGTCCCAAAATGTGATTCTGCACAGCAAACCTGAAATCACCTTTCAGGACCAAGAAACGAAACAATAGTTCCAGAATTCACTAGGCGGGGTCCCAGAAACCATGTGCTGAAATATTGGTGCAAAAATTCCTAAAACTGGCAGAGACATCAACCTAAGTTGAACTCCCCCATTGAGTCCCATTATACAGTGCTTAACTGATTCCTCATTTTGAAGTTCAGCTTTGAAGAGTGTAGATGTGTTCTGGCCCAGAGAAGTTCGTGGCTCCCAACCTCCAGAGAGTAAGTATGGGTGGGGGTGCAGGGAGGTGGGTTTTCAGAGGAGGGTGGGGTGGGGTGGGGAGGGACTGGGAGATGATGATGGACCATTTTCTTCATTGCAGGTAAAAAAAAATTAAAAACTACTGGGGATGGTTTTCTACATTTACTGTACAGACTTTTTTTAAAATATATATGGGCACACTGTGGTGGGCTCTCAGTGTGCCACAGAGGTTTGGAGGGATCATACCAACAGTGGGATCGGGCACCACTGTGAGCAATAAAATTGGGCTGGGGTGGTCATCCAACACCTGGAGTCGGCATCCCAGTGTCAGGAAGGGTTACAGTTTTATATCTATCTATCTATCTATCTATCTATCTATCTATCTATCTATCTATCTATCTATCTATCTATCTCTCTCTCTCTCTCTCTCTCTCCATATATACAATATATATATATATATATATATATATATATATATATATATTCTATGCAAAAACATTCTTACTGCATCAGTTAGGATAGCTTCTACAGTAACAAAAGTAGAAATGCAACATTAGGGTTCCCACCCTTGCACCCACCCACCCTGCCCCACCAACAGGCATCAGGGTGTGCGTTACGTTGTCAGTCCTAACTCTCACCCCATCTCATGTGTAAACAAGATGAGGTGGTGCAGTGTAGTAGAATGGGGTGAGAGTTAGGACCGATGACCCCAATGCACACCCCGATGCCTGTTGGTGGGGACAGGGTGGGGGTGGGGTGCAAGTGGTGGGAACCCTAATGTTAAATTTACTCACTTTTGTCACTGTAGAAGAACCCTAACTGATGCATTAATTAATTTTTCTGCATAGAATGTCCATACTTTGTAAGAAAAAATAGAAAAGTAGAAAGTTGTGCAACTTGGTGGGAGCACAGGGCCCTTCAGGACCCGCGCTCCCACCATATGATTTTGTGTGACAATAGTAACAGTAAGGGCAATGGAAATGCAAGCACAAAGGGTTATGCACGTGATGACGCAAATGTAAATGGTAACACAAACAGTAATAGAAATGCAAGCACAAAGTGATGCCAAATTGAACAGTGACATAAACAGAGACAGAAGTGTGTACAGAACACAACTGGTAACACACACGTTCAAGGTACCACAATTGTAAATGCAAATGGTAACAGTAACAGCAACAATAATGCCAAAGTAAACAGAAACACATGTGCATACAAAAATGCAAACTGTAACATGCACACTCACAGAATCACAATTGTAAATGCAAATGGTTATGATAACAGCAACAGTAAAGCCAACAGAAACAGAAATGCAAGCACGTACAGAAATGCAAACCATTACACGCACAGTCATAGTACCAAATTGTGAACGTAAATGGTAATGGTAAAAGCAACAATAAAGCCAACAGAAATGCAAGCATGTACAAAAACGCAAACCGTAATGTGCATGGTCATAGTACTACAATTGCAAATGCAAATGGTAATGGTAACAGCAACAATAACGCCAAACAAAATGGAAATGCAAGTGCAAATGAAAATGCAAATCGCAACGCACACGGTGGCGTATACAGGAACGGTGATGCCAATGGTAACAGAAGCGCAACTGGAAACACTAACTGGCACAGTAACGAAAGGGTTCACCCTTCTTTTCCCCAAAAACTGCCTTTGAAAAAACACATTGAAAACAAAAAATGTATGCATAATAATTGACTTTTGAGCAGAAAAGTACGACTTGGAATACTAAATTGCTTATATCTCAGGAACTGTATGACCTAGAAAAAAAAATAAAATTTTGTATGAATTATGACTTTCATGGCTAGTTTTGTATTTAGCCTGTGCTTGGGGGGCTAAGCAGTTTTGTGATGAAAAGTCCATATCTCGCACCGTTTCTGAGATACGGGCCCTGAAAGACGCAACGGATGCCATAATGTTATCCTATGGCAAAAAGCATCAACTTCAGAGTGCTGTCACTTTGCCACCCTGTAATATTATTTCACCCAACTACCAAATGCCACACCTGTGGGATGTTGGCTTTCTTCCCTCCAAATTTCAGCCCAAATGACCAAACTGTTATTTTGCAGCAGGGCGGCAAAGAATTCCTGTAATGTGGTAAACACCATAATGTTATCCTATGGGAAAAGCATCAACTTTGTAGTGCCATAACTTTGCTGCCCTATACTATTTTTTGACCAAAGCACTAAAAGACACATCTGTGGGATATTGCCTTTCTTCCCTCAAAATTTCAAGTCAAAAGACCAAACGGTTTCCAAGATATTCAATATCAACGATTACTAAAATTTCCATATCTATTCCATTATAAAAAATCTGGCCATCTTGTCCCTCCTTCCCTCGCGATCAAAGATGGCGATCAAAGAATCTCAAGATCAAAGACTTTGCAGGCTTGTGATCAAAGAATTTGCAGGCTCATGAACAAAGATTTAAAAACTTTATAAATCAAAAAATTGAAGGAATTGCAGTAAACCACCACCATGGTTCAACAGAACGAAGCCCCCTGAGTAAAACCCACCCTCATTTGACTTCCTAGGAAACCCCTGGGCTGAGAAAAGTGATTTTTTAATTGTGCCATCTCGTTCCTCGCTCACGATGCATGATCGCGATCAAAGAATCTCACGATCATAGAATTTGGATGCTCACGATCAAAGAATTACAGGGTCATGACCAAAGAATGAAAAGTTCTGTAATTTTCAAAATTCAAATAATTGCAGTAAACCACTGCCTTGGTTCATCAGAACAAAGCTCCCTGAGTAAAACTCAGACTCATTTGTCTTTCTTGGGCACCCCTGAGCTGAGAAAATTGATTTTTTTTAATCAGCCATCTCGTCCCTAACTCATGATGCATGATCGCGATCAAAGAATTTGCATGGTCGCAGTCAAAGATCTGAAAGAACAAAGAGTGAGTATGAGAAAAGTGAATGTGTAAAGAGCGAAGGAAGACAGTTGTCTTCACTACATGGTACCCAGGAACATGCAGACAACTCTGCAGCTTGCATTCTGTGGCTGGGGGAAATGTGCCAGACCCTGCACTTCTGTAGGCAGACAGAGTCTTCTCATGGCACATGACACTGCACATTTGCACTTGTTCACACATATCCTGAAGGGACCTGAATGAATGAGTATACAATTCCAGTATCTCAAAAAGAATGAAAATTATTTTCCAAAAACTTCATTAAAGCACCAGTTAGGGTAACTTAATGCCACAAAAGTAGGAAAATGTGGTATTAGGGTTTCCAACCCAAATTCCCCACCTTCACCCCCTCCGAACAACAAAAAGGAAAAACATTAGGGTTTTGGGTCTCCACAGTTTTGGAAAATCGGTGGTGGTGTCTTTCTTGAGGTTGCCTGCCTATTGCCCATCCCATTCCCTGAGCAAACAACATCACACATGATCTCTTTTCTTAATGCAGGGCCCTCACTCTGAGCTGTCAATCAGTGTCAGCAAGAGAGTAGTGTATACAGTACATGCTCATTGATTGCTCAGTCAGTGACCAGTCATGGTATTGAGAGGAGAGCTGTACTTGTCACCAGCTCAGTTTTGGGATGGGCGAGCCAGATGGTGGGTCACTCCTTGCCAGGGTGGGGGATGGGGGTCCACTAGACAACCAGGGTATGGTTTATATTCAATATACCAAGGATCAGGGATAGGAAGGGGGATCTGATAGACCACCAGGGAATTGATTCACAATTTTTTACAAGCGGTTGGGATGGGGGGTTATACTGGACACCAGGGCCAATTTTTGATATATATTGGACAGGTAATCTGGTTGGGGGAGGGACCACTAACCACCAGAGAGATATGTTTTTTAAAAAGGGGACAGCGATCAGCATGGGAAGAGACCATAAGTCACCAGGGAATTCATTTTTAGACATCAGGTGGGTGATAGTGTGGGGAGAGGGACCACTAACCTCCAGGGAAATATTTGCAATATACTGGGCGGTGATCAGGTAGGGGGAGGGACATCTAGATACACCAGAGAAATATTATCATTATACCAGGCAGGTGATTGGGGGGATGGATGGCTAGTCACAAGAGAAATATTGTTAATATGCTCGAAGGGTGATCGGGTTGGGGGGGGACTGTTAGCCACAAGGGAAATATTGTCACTATTAGAGATGCAACAAAGTAAATTTTTGCTGGCGAAGTACCAGAAAGTCAGAAATTTTGCCCTGTGGAACATTTCATGAATTGTGCGCATTTTGTGAAATATTACGTGGGTGTGAAATGCAAAATTTCACGCACAAAATGTGGAATTTCACCTGTGAGCGGATAAATTTCACCCACAAATGGTGGAATTTTGCCCGCAAATGGCAGAATTTCACCCACGAATTGTGAAATTCCATTGTTCACTGGTAAAATTCCACAACTCACTGGTGGAATTTGGCACTTTGAACCTACGGAATGTTTCACTAAATGCACAAATTTTGCAAAATATTTAGAGGAGTAAAATTTATGGACTTTGCCCATCTCTGTTCAATATAGTGGCAGGTGAATGGTTGGGAGGAGGGATAAGTGAACACCAGGGAAAACTTGTGTTTTCAATACTGGCCAGCATTTGGTAATGGGGGCAGATGTGAAACATTACTACCAGGGTAAGTACTTTTTTTAATCAGACAAGATTCAGCGATCGGGGCGGGGGATCTCTACCACCAGGGAAAGTATTATTTGGTGATTGGCGATGGCTGGGGGGGGGCAACTGATGCCAGGAACTATTTTTTTGCTTTACTTGGGATGGGAATCAGTGAGGGGAGGCACTAAATTTCATTGTAGCCCGAGTAAATAGCCCATAATAGTCATGCAAATTGTCACCTAGTGCCTTCCATGCCCAATGGGCTCATTTGCATGACTGATTTTGTGAATGCCAAATAGCACACTTGCACTATTCATTGGAGGACCATTTCTCAAAATGCTGATGTGGATGGTGCTACTGGGGTTTGAAGCAGTGGTAATGGGGTTACGGCTGACTCAACCTAGAGCTATTCACAGTCAGATAAAGTGGTTTGCTGTCCGTCTGTGAATAGCATATTTTAACACCTGGGCAATCACAAAGCACAATTAATAATTTTGCATTGCTTTTATGATATTTTGTGAGTCAGGACCCTGGCCTAAGCAAACTATTTAACTGTATTTATTGATAATGATTTGCACCAGTATGTTGAAGAAGGTGCTCAGATAAACACAATTCTATACATCAAAGTAAGCAAAAGAATTCTACGATCCTGATCTTCAGCCTGACTTATCTGCACCAAATTTCATAGAAACACAGAAACATAGACTTTGATGGCAGATAAGGACTGCTTGGCTCACCTAGTCTGCCCATTTCCTTCCTATTGGATAAGCTGCAGATTCCAGTTATCCAACACCCTACTTCCTCCTACCCCTCACTGAAATTGCCTTATGTCTGTCCCATGCATTCTTGAATTCCCCATGGTTTTTGACCCCACAACCTCCTCAGGAAGCTGGTTCCATTTATCCACCACCCTCTCAGTGAAAAAGTACTTCCTCATGTTGCCCCTGAGCCATCCCACCTCTATCTTCAAATTGTGCCCCCTTGTTCCCATACAGCTCTTTTTCTTAAAGATGCTCACGTCTTGGACTTTGTTGGTTCCTTTAAGGTACTTGAAAGTTTCTATCATGTCCCCCCTTCCTTTCCTAAAGGGTATACATGTTAAGCACTTTTGGTCCCTCTTTGTATGGCTTCTGTTGCAGACCCTGCACCATTTTGGTTGCCCTCCTCTGCACTGCATCTATCCTGTCTATGTCCCTATAGAGATGGGGTCTCCAGAACTGTAAGCATTACTCCAGATGGGGTCTCACCAACTGTCTGCACAGAGGGATAACAACTTCCTGTTTTCTGCTGGTGATGCCTCTCCCTATACATCCTAGTATCCCCCTAGCCCTCCTTACTGCCTTCTCACATTGCTTACCTACCTTAAGGTCATCTGATATGACTACACCCAGGTCCCTTTCAATTTGTGTTGTTGTTAGTACCTCCTTCCCCCCATTGTATACTCTTGCCCTGGATTTTTGTTTCCAGGTGCATTACTTTGCACTTCTTTGCATCAGATCTAAGCTGCCATATCTTTGACCATTCCTCCAATCTTGCCAAGTCCCTTCTCATCCTTTGCACCCTTCTTGTGTATCAGTCATGTTGCAGATTTTTGTGTCATCTGCAAAGAGGCATACTTTGCCTTCTAGCCCCTCTGCAATGTCACCTATAAAGACATTAAAGAGGAATGGCCCTGATACTGAACCCTGTGATTCCCCCTTAGTAACCCCCCTTCTTCACAGTGTACTCCATTTACTATTACCCTCTGCATCCTGTTATCCAGCCATCTGGTTACCCAGGCTACCACCCTGGGACCCACTCCCAGGCTGGCTAACTTGTTTATTAATCTTTTGTGTGGGACTGTGTCAAATATCTTGCTAGTCTAGTTAGGCCATGTCCACAGCCCCTCTCCCTGTCTATTACTTTGGTTACCCAGTCAAAGAAATCTATTAAGTTCATCTGACATGACCTTCTTGCTGTGAATCCATGCTGCCTTGGGTCCTGTGCTTCTCTGGCCTCTAGGTACTCAACAATTCTTTCTTTCAGAAGTGATTCCATCAATTTCCCTACCACTGAGGTCAAGCTAACAGATCTGTAGTTTCCTGTCTGCCTTGCTCCCACATTTGTGAAGAGGAATCACATCCACCCTCCTCCAGTCCTCCAGCACCACACCATCCTCCCATGATTTGTTAAAAAAATAGTAGTCAGTGGCATCACTAGTTCTCTCCCTTAGTTCTTTCAGAATTCAGGGGGTGAATCCCATCAGGCCCCATTGCTTTTTCCACTTTGAGTTTTAGGAGTTCCTTCATGACCTTTCTTCTGTGAATGGACTGGTATTGACACCCCCCCCCCTTCCAGAGTGCTTTTGTTGTTTGGTTTTGGTATGCTCCCCTCTTCTTCTTTTGTGAATACTGAGCAAAAATATTTGTTCAGTATCTCTGCCTTTTCACAGTCACCCTCTGCCCACCCCTTCCCCTTTATTAAGCCTTACTATCCCTCCCTTGGTCTTTCTTCACTCCCTGATGTACCTATAAAAGGTTTTATCCCCCTTCTTAACTGAGTTGGCTATCTTTCCTTAGGTTTAAGCCTTCGCTATTCTGACTGCTATCCCTGCTTCCTTCTGCTTTAACTGATACAGTTCTCTGTCCTGCTCCTTCTGTAATTCCTTGTACTTCCCGAATGCTATCTTTTTCTGCTTAACCTTCCCTGTCACCTCATTTGAGAACCATAGTGTTTTTTTACTTCATTTTATTTGCTTCACACAAAGGCTTGTTGCCTGTGTGATGGCAGCTTTGATTATTCTCCATTGTTCTTCCACCCCTCCTTCCTGCCCATTTAATAGTGCATTCCTTAGGCACTCACCCATTTTGGCAAAGTCAGCCCTCCTAAAGTCCAGGACTTTTGCCTTTGTATGGCTTGACTCTACTGCTGTGTTTATCATGAACCATACTGTTTGATGTTCACTAGTTCCCAGATGGCTACCCACTTCTAAATCAGTGATCCTTTCTCCGTCTCCATTCGAGAGTACCAGGTCTAAGATTGCTCCCTCCTGAGTGGGTTCCAGTACTAGCTGTCTAAGGCATGTCCCCTGCAGGGCATTGAGAATGACTCCACTCTTGGATGTGGCTGCAGCAAATGTACTTCAGTTAACATCTGGCATAATTCAAGTCCCCCATTAAGGATATCACTCCTTTTTCTGCCATTCTAAGGATACCATCTATGAGGTGTTACTAGCAGTCCTCCTATTTTGAACAAAGTTAATGTTTCACAAACTGAAGCTACATTAACAAGCATAAACTGCAGCTCTTTGAAAAGCATGTTGACAGGTGGCATGTGTACTGTTCGCACTGCCAGTAGAGAAATGCAACCCAGGGAAGAAATAAAATAAATACTGGTGTTATCTGGCAGCATAATCTTCTGTACAGGACTAATATTTCTTTGTATCATTATTACAACATTAAAATGCTATAATATGCAAATGTTTATATACCCTTTGTAAATACAAGTAGGTTTTTTCATATCAATACATTACGGAGTCCTGCACGAGCTTATACACCAAATAGATGTAGGTTAATAAACAAACCCCATGCAATTGTTACTAAGAGTCAGGAATGTTTCTGTATTCTATGTAACAGCCCTTGACTCATCTTGGTTGTTCCAGGGCCCACGAGGTTCACACTGCATACTCCTTCGAGCGGGGCCAGCCTGGGTTAAGGAATTGAGAGAAGAAATGGAATGGTTCCTCCACTTAGGGTAATGGCAGGGAACACCTGCAAAGAGATTGCAGGTTACCACCCCCTAGGAAATTTACAGTTGCTGCCCCCAGAACACTTTCCCACACAAATAACAATTTCCCCACTATAATAATTTGCAATATCAGCATACAACATGAACAACTAACAAGATTTATTAAGCAGAGGGGGATAAGGTGGAAAAGAGCTTAACAACATTAATAACTAGCTCAAACAAAGTTACCCCACAGAATATACACACCTCCAACCCGCGGATGCACCCAGCTTCCTACTGGCAGTTGCTAAATGTCTAGAGTCCCTTTAGGTGGGTAGCACACCACGGTGCAGATGTTGATGCTGGGGATCTTTTATCAAGGTCCACAATACTTTAAACACTAGATTCAATGAAACTTCAGGACTGGACTTAGCTTGTTTACCAGTCCTGCTCAGGAACTAATCCTATCTAGTTAGCTAGCTAATAATGTTTTCCTCTGAGCCATAGCCCAGAGGTACTTAAAATTTGTGGGGGGTTTCACACTCTGGGTCTGAATTTACACAGTACCATAGAGATATCTCTTTGAAGGTGCATCACCGCAGCAGCAGGGCTGACTGAAGAAAGTTGAAGAATGCTGGTCTTCAGCTGTTTGACCTTACAAACTTTTCCCCTGAGGCCTTTGTAGACAGTGTTCACCAGGCAGGCTCTTGCCACCTTTCTCGCTGGTCTCCTTCTCTGCTGGTCTCTCTGGTGGTCTAAGGAACAGGGCAAGCTTGGCTCCCTAGACTTTTCTGCTGCACACCCTTTTGAAAGGCACTTTTAGCACTTGGGCTTTGGCTCAGTCTCTAGCCCCAGCACACAGTCACTCTATCTTGTAGAAGTAGCAGACTCAACACTTACCCCAAGAAGGGGGAAACATAGTGGCTCAATCTTTGATCATAGCTGCAGAACTTTTACTTCAAGCTGCCCAAATTAAAGTTCTCACACTAAATTCCAAATTATTTTTCTTTCTCTAGCTGCACACTTCCCCAGTTTCTCTTTCTGCAGCAGGAATTAACTGCTTTCTCTGTAGCAAACTTTCAAATTTCTTATAAGGCAGCAACTCTCTGACTTCTTTTCCCTGCAGCATGGCTGTTTCAGGCACTCTGACTATTTGAAGTCAGTTGATGACAGATAGACCATTGGATCTGTGGTGTAGGTATAGGACTAGGTGGCCTGCAGCGGTCCCTCCTGCACCCTATCCTCTCTCTCAGGATCCTCTGAATTTCCCCATTTGGTGGGCAAACTTTCCCTTGAATACCTTTTTCAAAACCCGCCTCTGGTTGGCTGATGCAGTCCCAGGCTTTTCTCTGCCCGCTGACACCATTCCCAGAAGCTCCCTTGCATGCTGAAGTCCCTGGGGGTTGCAAAGTTTGCTATATATATATATATATATATATATATATATATATATATATTCCCCAACACTTATCCCCATAGTTTATTATTTAAGCCCATTCAGGGGCTGATAGTAACTTGTCCTGGCTATATTTGTTAAACAGTAGCCAGGATGCATTTTGATCTTTTTTTTTTGTGGAGCCCCTTTCTTTCATTGGGGATCCTGCAACCACAAACTCCATTTCCATGCCCTTTTACTGGTGCACTTAAATTGGAGCATTGGCACTTTTACATTTCTTCTGATGGGTGGATGCACATACACAGAAGGGTACGCACTACAATATGTTTTAGTTACCTTTGTGATCTGCCTCTTTCAGCAGTTTACCAGGATGCATTCTGAATCCCAAAAATACATGAAGGCATTGAAACATAAGTCAGAGCTTGGACCCCTCCAGAACATGGGACTGAGACACTGGAATTTACTGGCCATGGAGCATAAATGGTGTGCCAGGGATCCATAGCCCCCCAGAGCCACTGGCTACATTACATAATGGGACAGTGCTGGGGCTGAAGCCCACAAGGCAAGCCCCAAATGGTGCTTACATATGTAGTATTTTTTTATCATTATATGGTGGGGAGATAGAAGCAGGTCTGTGCCACTTTTTAAAAACAACTCTATAAACAGGTTGCTAGCTTGAGTTAAAAAACAACTCAAACTAGTGAATATTGTGCAGAGATATCAGTAATTTACAATGTATAAGAAGTTGAACTGGCATTGCTCTGACTGTTATTTGCTAAAAGAGACAAATTAAGATGAAGGGGGTCATGGTAAAATAATGCTGCCACTATATCTGTATGTGGCGGAGTTAGTCTGGAATAGAGATGCAGCAAAATTTGATTCCGCTAGAGAAGTGAATGCGAAGTGGCCACTTCACGTTGTCACTCCGCTACGCAGAGTGGCCAATAGGAAAGGCTCACTTTGCCTTGTAATTATTACTTCGAGTTGTCATTCCACCTCAACGCGAAGTAAGGTGGAGTGGCAACAATATTGGCAGCCCCCTCAGTGTCCCCACACAGACACAATCACCAGAATTAATATGCATCCCCAAAATGCTACTGTCTTGTGTCCAGAAAACTCCCCACTGCTGACGAATGAAATGAGAGCACAGCAAGAAATACAAAGTCTCCCAAATTAATGACACATTCAGTCATGCATGCAGTCAACATGGTCACATCAAGCACAGACACTAGAATTAATGTGCATACCCAAAATGCTACTGTCTTGTGTCCAAAAAATTCTCCAGTGCTGATGAAGTGAAATGAGAGCATAACAAGAAATTCAAAGTCTCCCAGAATTAATGGTGCACTCAGTCATGCACACAGTGGTCACACACATTCACCAGAATTAATTTGCATCCCAAAATGCTACTGTCTTGTGTCCAGAAAATTTCCCGGTGCTGACAAAGTGAAATGAGAGTGTAACAGGAAGTGTGAAGTCCCCCAGAATTAATGGCACACTCAGTCATGCACACAGTGGTCACACACATTCACCAGAATTAATCTGCATCACCAAAATGCTACTGTCTTGTGTCCAGAAAATTCCCCAGTGTTGACAAAGTGAAATGAAAGTGTAACAAGAAATGCAAAGTCTCCCAGAATTAATGATGTACTGTAAATGCACAGACATATTAAGATTATACTGTGCACTCAAGAGATGCAGAGTCAGACTTAAAGTCACAACAACACCTAACCAGTGCTCACAAGTCACAAATCCAAATCTGGAAAAGAATACCTTTTGTCAGTTGGCGGGGTAGTACACGGCAGTAACAGTCCATTACCAGTAAAGATACCACAAAGCATGATAAAAAATGCATGCAGGAGCAGTGGATAGCAGGTTCATACTGCTGCAATTACTCTGGCACAATAGAAGTTGTCTGATTTATTGGTACGCATAGTGCACACCATCACACACACACTGCAAGTATTGTGTAGCAAATTGAAAACCTTTAGCAAGTCAAGTCAAGTCAAACTATCTCTGGCTGGAAGCTGCAATACTGAACATAGGATTTGTAAGAAAGTGAGTTGTGCTCACAACAGAGGGAGGTGAACCTTACAATTGTCTTTGGTTTGGAGCAGATATTCTGCAGGTGGAGGCTACTTCTAACTGAAAGGTGAAATAAGGAACTTAGAATTATCAAGAAAAGACAGTCTTTGTTACAATTCTTAAGATTTTCAGTGCGGGAAGAGTTTAAAGCACAGCTGCCTTATTTTGGGGCTGACTGCTTTCAGAGCACAAACCACCAGGCTGTTTTGGGGCTGGGGAGGTTTTACCTGTATCTGACTTGGATGTCTGGATTTTTCTCTGTTTGATTAATAGGGTATTTTCTCTGTCAAATTGTTGTGTAGGGTATCTTGCTGGACAGGAAGGCACCCATCGCAGCGCTGTGGTCAGAGCTCTTAGCTGATTGTTTTGTGAGGGCACAGTTTAGGCCCCAACCCCTTCCTAACCCTCACCCCACCCACCCCTGGAAATAGTTCCCTTTATACCTGGGGTTCTGATCATCATTTCCTCAAGAGTGCAAAGTGCATATCACTGTCATATCCCTCTAGCACACTGCACTGACAATATAAGCATACACATTGTATAATTATATATATATATATATATATATATATATACATATATATGTATATATATTTCTATATAACAAACCAATCACACACACAAACACACACAAATAAAAAAAGTAGATAAACATGTGGGGAGTAGTGGAATGTAATGGCTGTGGGGCAGCAGTCTTCCGGGAGTATTTCTGGAGGCTGAGATGCTGCCCTATTTGCAGACAACTCTCTGCCCTGAGGGAGGAAGTTGCCCGTCTTCAGGCCACACTGGACAGTTGTAAGGGAACCTTCCCCTAGGCCACACTGGATGGTAGGAAGGGAATCTCCCTCATTCAGGGAGCACCAGAGCCACCACTACTACCTCAGAGGTTGTGAAGAAAGCACGGCAGTTGGACCACAGTGGGCTCAGGGAGGGTGAGGATGGTGGAACAGAGGCACATCCAGTCAGTTGTTCCACACCACAATCCATACACCATTCTTGGGGAGCATAGCTCCCCTATGGATGCACCCACAGAGGAGACTAAGGAGGCTGAGGACAACTATCACAAGGGAGGGCCACAGGAAGGAAGCAGAGGACACCACAAGGAAAGGAAGCAGCTCCTGGTGGGTGACTCAATTATTAGGGGGATATAACTAGGGGAAGCAGGGAAAACTGAAGTAAGGTGCCTGCCTGGTGCCATGGCTTGGAGGGAGAGGAAGCGCATCCTCAGGATCATGAGAACAGCTGTACGGGAGTCTGAGCTGGATGTCATTGTCCACCCAGGGACAAATGACTTGGCTCAACATGAGATTAGAGCAGTGCAGAAGGACTTTGTAGAATTGGGGAGAGGCCTAAGACAGGTAGCACACACAGTATCCTTCTCAGAGGTGCTGCCTGTCAATGGCATATGGAGAGTGGCAGTGCTTTGCACCATGCAGTTTAATGAATGGTTGAAAAAATGGTGTGGAGAACAGGGGTTTGGCTTCATTGGGGACTGGGGTTCCACCTGGAGGGACACCAGCCTATACTGGCAGGATGGTCTGCATCTTTCCAGGAAGGGAACAAGCCTTTTGAGCAATCGGTTTAAATGCTTCATTGGCAAGCTTTTAAACTAGTCAAGGGGGGAGGCCACTGATAAGCAGCAGGAAAATCCCAGCCTCTCCCTACAAAACAGGGTACTAAATGAGAAAAAGACCGAAGTAGAAAGATCATTGGGGGATGCTGCAATAGAAGGTAAAGCCATCAAAAAATGGAGAGCAATGAGTACCAGTGCCTGTAGTCTGAGTAACAAGCTTCCTGAATTAGTGGCCTTGATGGAGGAGGAACATCTGGATATCATGGCAGTCACAGAAACATGGTACACGCAAAACCATAACTGGGACGTAAACATACCAGGATACACTATCTACAGGAGGGACAAGGAGGGTAAAAGAGGAGGAGGAGTAGCTCTTTACATAAGGGAAGGAATCAAAGCAACAGAACAAAAGGGAAAACAGGGAGGAGAAGAAGCACTGTGGGTAAATTTGGAGATCGGCAATATAACCACAATCTGCACAGGGTTTGCATACAGACCCCCTTCTTAGGGGGAGGAAATGGACAAGGAAATGATAGAAAGTATACTTAGAATGGCAGAAAAAGGGGAGATATTGCTGATGGGTGATCTGAATATGCCAGATGTTAACTGGAGTGCAGTTGCAGCAACCACTTCGAAGAGTGGGGTTATTCTAGATGCCCTACAGGTGACATGCCTTAGACAACTAGTACTGGAGCCCACTCGGGAGGAGCAATCTTAGACCTGGTTTCTCAAATGGAGATGAAGAGAGGATCAGATGTAAGTGGGTAGCCATCTGGGAACTAGCGACCATCAAACAGTATGGTTCACAATAAACACAGCAATAGAGTCAAGTCATACAAAGGCAAAAGTACTGGACTTAAGGAGGGCTGACTTTCCCAAAATGGGTGAGTGCCTAAGGAATGCACTAGCAAATAGGCAGGAAGGAGGGGTGGAAGAACAATGGGGAATAATAAAAAATGCCATCACAAAGGTAACAAGCCTTTGTGTGAAGCAAATAAACAAAACAAAATGATGTAAGAAACCACTATGGTTCCTCAAAGGAAGGCAGTGAAGGTTCAAGAGAAAAAGAAAGCATTCAGGAAGTACAAGGGATCACAGAAGGAGCAGGACAGAGAACTGTATCAGTTAAAACAAAAGGAAGCTGGGAAGGCAGTCAGAACAGCAAAGGCCCAAACTGAGGAAAAGCTAGCCAACTCAGTTAAGAAGGGGGATAAAACCTTTTATAGGTACATCAGGGAGCAAAGGAAGACCAAGGGAGGGATAGTGAGGCTTAATAGAGGAGGGAGGGTGGGCAGAGGGTGACTGTGAAAGGCAGAGACACTAAACAAATTTTTCCTCAGTATTTACAAAGGAAGAGGGGAGGTACCTAAAACAAACAGTAGAAACACTCTGGATACAGAAGTTGATACCAGCCCATTTACAGAAGAAAGGGTTCTGAAAGAACTCTTAAAACTGAAGGTGGACAAAGCAATGGGGCCTGATGGGATTCATCCAAAAGAACTAAGGGTAGAACTAGTGACACCACTGACTACCCTCTTTAACAAATCATGGGAGGATGGGGTGGTACCAGAGGACTGGAGGAGGGCAGATGTGATTCCCCTTCACAAAAGTGGGAGCAAGGCAGAAGCAGGAAACTACAGATCTGTTAGTTTAACCTCAGTGGTAGGGAAAATGATGGAATCACTTCTGAAGGAAAAAAACTGTTGATTATCTAGAGGCCAGAGGGGCACAGGACCCAAGGCAGCATGGATTCACAGCGGGAAGGTAATGCCAGACGAATCTGATAGATTTCTTTGACTGGGTGACCAAAGTAGTAGATCAGGAACGGGCTGTGGACATGGCCTACCTAGACTTTAGCAAGGCATTTGACACAGTCCCACACAAAAGATTAATATACAAGTTAGCCAGCCTGGGAGTGGGTCCCAAGATGACAGCCTAGATAAAGAATTGGCTGGAGAATAGGACATAGAGAGTAATAGTAAATGGAGTCCACTCTGAAGAAAGCGGGGTTACTAGTGGGGTACCGCAAGGTTCAGTATTAGGACCAGTCCTCTTCAATGTCTTTATAAGTGACATTGCAGAGGGACTGGAAGGAAAAGTATGTCTTTTTGCAGATGACACAAAGATCTGCAACAGAGTTTATGCACAAGGTGGGGTGGAAAGGATGAGAAGGGACTTGGCAAGGTTAGAGGAATGGTCAAATGTATGGCAGCTGAGATTCAATGCTAAGAAGTGCAAGGTAATGCACCTGGGAAACAAAAACCCAGGGGAAGAGTACACAATGGGGGGTGAGATACTAACAGCAACAAAAATGGAAAGGGACCTGGAGGTAGTCATATCAGATGACCTAAAGGTGGGCAAGCAATGTGAGAGGGCAGCAAGGAGGGCTGGGGGGATACTGGGATGCATAGAGAGAGGCATCACCAGTAGAAAACAGGAAGTTATTATCCCTCTGTACAGACAGCTGGTGAGACCCCATCTGGAGTACTGTGTGCAGTTCTGGAGACCCAATCTCCGCAAAGACATAGAAAGGATGGAATCTGTCCAGAGGAGGGCAACTAAAATGGTGCAGGGTCTGCACGGAAGACATAGAAGAGAGACTTAAGGAGCTTAATATGTATAGCCTCGAGGAAAGGAGGGAGAGGGGACATGATAGAAACTTTCAAGTACCTTAAGGGAATCAACAAAGTCCAAGAGGGTAGCATCTTTCAAAACAAAGAGGTGTGCAAGAACAAGGGGGCACAATTTGAAGATAGAGGGGGGTCAGATCAGAGGTAATTTAAGGAAGTATTTTTTCACAGAGAGGGTTGTGGATGCATGGAACGGCCTTCCGGAGGAGGTTGTGGAGTCGAAAACAGTGGTGGAATTCAAGCATGCATGGGACAGTCATAAGGCAATTCTAGGGGGTGGGGGCAGAAAGAAGTAGGCTGCTAGTTAACTAGGATCTGCAGCTTATCCATTAGGTAGGGAAATGGGCAGACTGGGTGGGCCAAGCGGTCCTTATCTGCTGTCAAATTCTATGTTTCTATGTAATATAACCAAATGTTTTAAACAAACTGAAATTATGCACTGCTGCACCACAACAGTCAGCAAAAAAATTTCCAAAATTACTGAAAATATTACTGTGCGTACATTATCACAGTTATACAAGAAAAATAATAACCAAAACAGAAAGACTGCCTTTTTCTCCCAGTTAATCTACCTACATCACAGATACACTCTTCCCCCAAAGCACACTTCACAGTACACAGACTGACTGTTCTAAATTAACATTCAAAATCTACATACAAACAATAAACACTCGATGATATGAGCACAGGAGGGTTTCCTACAATTGATGCACTAACTTTTGAGCAAAAAAATGACTCAAAAAGGCTTTTTTAACAGCTTTTAGAAGACTTGAATCGCAGAACTCTGAAAGGAAACTGACTCCATCTTCCACTGCACATACACTACACATAAATGAGGCTGTGCAGAATGATCTAGAGCCCATGTGACCCACAGTCCCATGAACCACTGCAAATTCGCCTTGGAGCTCAATAAAAAGGCAAAGTGATTTGAAGTAAATTGATTTCAATGTACTTCGCCTTAAAATTGGTGGAGAAGTGGTTTGGGGAAGGCGAATAAAGTGAAGTCATTGGTTTCAATGGACTTCACGTTCCCTATTCTAATGCAAAGTACTCCACTTCGCATTGTGTAGCACTTCACAGATTCTGTGTCACTCTGCGAATCACTCCGCAGAGTGAATTTCAGCCACTTCACCCACCACTAGTCTGGAGTAAGTCTATGAAAATCCAAAGATCGCTGTTTCACTACTCTTAAATTAGAACTGTAGTGTACAACTTTGTTTTAAACTTTCTTATAAATAAAAAAAGTAAAGATTTTGACTGGTCTTCCTCTGTAGTCCGGTATATGGATGGGGAATAAGCAAGAAAATGGAAATAAGAATTAAAGTATGGATAAAATTGTAAAGGATGATCTCTTAATTTAACCTGTTTGAAATGCTGACCATTTCAATAGTAAAAGACACAGTGATAATCTGCCTTGTGGAAGCTAACCTATGTTTATAAAGATCTGACCAGAATCTGAATTACAGTTCAGTGCATTCCCTGATAAAAACTGATCTTGAATTCAGTTGTTGTGACAACTAGCCTCTTGCCAGGTTTTCTACTAAGTGAAGAAATGTGATGGAAACAGAAAAAATGTGTTAGAAGATTGAGATTGGAGGGATGTAAAAATCTCCTTGCATACTGTTGTGACTTCTCATTGATTTTTTTCTCTTGCAGTTTACACCCTTTTGCAAGCTGGAACTGAGATGCAGTTCTGCCCCATGGTGGTAAATGAGCATATCTGAAGATAACATTTCAGGAAATATGCATAGAAACCTTTTAGTGTGGTATCCGAGTAATACTGTTTTATGAAAATTGTACAGTATTTACCAGTTGCTTACTTGGAATCTGATATCATGTCTGACTTCTGCTCTTACTTGTATGTTAATACTGCAAAACACAATGTTTTCTTTATTCTCCTTAAAAAAACAACAGATATCATATATAGTATAACATTTATGTTGTCAAATGAACTTTGTTTTCCCCAAGATATGCCTCAATCAACTTTATTAAAATCATAGAACCAATAATATCTAATATTTCATAATTATTTTGATGTATGCTTAGAAGCTTTAAAGAGAGATCAGCCAGCAGGCTAGACTATATTTCATTCTAAATGCTGTATCCCCAAACATCTGTAAATGGCAGAGTGAAACTCATCAATACTAAGCTCTAGTCACAGCTAGACTGTAGAGACACAGTCTACAGTAATGTTGTGATAGTGACAGACAAGAACTAGCCAGAGCTGGTAGGCTATGAAGAGCTGCCAAGTGACCAAAGTTACAATTATTCAATGCTCAGGTGTAGCTTCCAATTTTTTTGAGGTGTTGCACCAATTTTTCAACATGCCCTTTTTGGGACCCCTCCTCATGAAGAGTGACAGTGTCTTTTTGTTCATGTGTCCCTAAAGGTGATTTCGCAGAGTGAATGCGCCATTTTTCACCAGAGGTGTGAAAACACATTTTAGGCAGGATATGGAAATAGACAGCTGTACTGTTTTGAAGGAGGTGTGCAAAAATGGCAATGTTGAAAATGTAGAGTAAAAATATTACAAACTGGTGATGTTAGGAGTGTGCATAGAAACTACAAAGTGCATGCTTGTAACAGTCATTTTTGGAAATTGTTCTCCGAATTTTCAACATGGGCTTTTTGGGACCCCAACCTCATGAACAGTAGTACTGTCATGTTGTAAATCAGTCCTGGAAGGTGATTCCATGAAGCAACCACAAATTCACCTTTCAGGACGGAGTAATAAAATGACAATGACAGTTTTCATGAAGAGGGTTCCCAAGAACCCCATGTTGAAAATTTGGGGCTAAAATTCCAAAAAATGGCTGATTTAGCAATGTAAGTTGAAAACCCCATTGAATGGCATTATAGCACTCTTTCCTTTGATGCTTCAGTTTGCATTTCGGCTTTGAAGAGTGCAGACATGTTCTGGTCCAGAGAAGAAGATGGTGCTGACCTCTGGAGGTAAGTATGGGATAAGGGAGGGTACTGAGAGGTGGGTGCTCAGTGGGAGGGTGGGGATGGGGAGGGAACTGGAGTGATGCTGATTTTGCAGCAAAAAATAAATACAGCAGGACACAGTTTCTTTATTCACAGGAAAAAAAGAGAAGAAACATTTGGGCACACTGGGATGGGCTGCCAGTGTGCAACATGAGTGTTGGGGGGGGGGTGAGTACAACATGGCAACACAGGGATTGAGCACTCTATGTCAGGGGACATGGGGGATAGACAAAAACACAAGGGCACACTGGGGTTGGCTCCCAGTGTGCCACATGACTTTGGGGGAGCACATAATGCTGACATGGGGATTAGGCTCCCCAGTGTCAGGGGGGATAATTTTAAATATGTGGGCACACTGGGGTGGTCTCCCAGTGTGCCACATGAGTTGGGGGGTACTATATAATGCCAGCATGGGGATTGGTGACCCTGATGTTGGTGCAGAGGCAGGAACGGAGGGAGTGGGGAGGACAGCAAAAGTGGGAGGCTGCTGGAGTGTGTTTTTTTTTTACATTGTTTTTGGGTGCTGGCAGCAGCAATACAATTGCACATGTGCAGCACTCATGCATGCACTGTTGCAGCAAATGGCATTTTTCCATTCACAACATGGTGGTGCCAGCGGAACTACACATGTGTGCAAGTTGAGCATGCACAGTTCATACACTAGAATGCTGAAGGACCAGCTGAAACAGTGTAGCTGTTATTCCGTAGTGGCAGATCATGGTGGAGGGTTTCAGGCTCCATTGGACATTCAAAAGAATACTCCCAATTGTCCAATGGAAGTTCCAGGATCAGCCATTTTTATGTTGATTGCGCCCATGCACAAGAAACATGTTGCGACAGGTTTGTAAAGAAGCAGGCTGTGGAGGCGCAGTACTGTTGTGGCCAATGCCCCCACAGCCTGCAGAGGCTTGCCCCAATTCCCCCAATGCCGTGGCACACTGCTGCTGACAGTAGTTCAGCCAGCATTCCACAACTTTCAAAAAAAACAGCCACTGCAATCAGGGGCCGCATCATCATTGCAGCGTCAGTCATCTGCTGCAATGAGGGAGCGACCCGTCATTGCAGGGCAGGATGTAAAGCCCTGAGATTGTTTGTGAACATGGTGGTGGCTTGCTGCCATGTTCAAAAACAATATACCTATCCCCCCACCATGTTTAGTTGCCAACGGGGGCCCCTTATCCCAGTCGGCATTCTGTACCGGTTTTGTTCCTGCCCGGAGGTGCCCAATCCCCATCGGCTGTAGTGGTCTGCTGTTTTTTGTTGCGATGGGGAGCCTCACCCCGTCGGCATTCTGTCACCCACCCCCCTTTTGTTCCCTGCCGACGGGGTGCCCAGTCCCTGTTGGTATAATGATATCCCTGCCCTTCTCGGCTGATGTGGTCAATTCTCTGTCAGCTACTGCTGCCCCCAATGAGTAAGACGGTGGCACACTGGGAGCCCACCCCAGTGTGCCAGAGACCCCTGTAAAGTGGAAAACAGTCCCGCGACATCCGTTTTTTTTTTGTCCCTGGAAAGCAGGAAACCGTCCCTCGGCACTCGCCCTGCCTCCCACCTGCACCCACCCACTGCACGCCCTGCTTCCCTACACCCCCCTCACCCCATAATTACCTGATGAGCTTGGCGCGATGATCTTCAGTGGACCGGGAACACGTCTGCACTCTTCAAAGCCTTCGCGAACTGAAGAAATGCAGGTAAGCTGTATAATGTAATAGATAAGGGGGTTTCAACTTTACTGCATATCTCAGGCATTTTGGGGAATTTTTTCACCAAATTTTCAACATGGGATTTTTGGGACCCCTCCTCATGAATTCTTGAACTGTCATGGTGTTAATCATGCCGGAAAGGTGATTTCATGGTCACTGCTCGGAATCACCTTTCGGGACTGGTTAATGAAATGACAGTGCCAGTGTTCATGAGGTGGGCTCTCAAAAAGCCTATGTTGCAAATTTGGTGGAAAAAAAAAATGACTGTTTTACTAGTGTGCGCTGCGCAGTTGCTATGCACGCTCATAACTTCATGAATTTGCAATATTTTCATGCCAGATTTGCAACATTGGTATTTTGTCACACCTCCTTGTGAACAGTACAGGTGTCATTGTTCACATCCTGGGGAACTGTGTTTTCCCACTTCTGGCGCAGAATAGTGTGGTCGCTGTGGGAAATCAGTGTTTGGGGCAGATTAAAAAAATGACAGTGACACTGTTCATGAGTAGAGGTCCTGAAATGGCTATGTTGAAAATTTGGTAATGATACTCCATAAAATGACTGTGGTACAAGCGTGCATTGTGCAGTTTGCACGCATGCTCATAAGTTTGCAAATTTATAATATTTTCATTCCAGATTGCCAACATTGCGGTTTTCCCTCACCTACTTATGAACAGTAAAGCTGTCATTTTTCCCATTCTGCCCGAAATGCGTTTTTGCACTTCCGGCGCAGAATAGAGCGGCCGCAGTGGGAAATCACTGTCCAGGACAGATTAAGAAAATGAGGGTGATACTGTTCATGAGCAGAGGTCCTAAAATGCCTATGGTGAAAATTTGGTGATAATACCTGATCGAATGACTGTGTTACAAGTGTGCATTGCACACTTTCCACACACCCTGTAACCATGAATTTGTCATATTGTCACGCAAAATTTTCACCAGTGGACTTTTTCCACACCTCCTTATGAGCAGCACAGCTGTCATTTTCCACATCCTGACCGAAATATGTTTCTCACAGTTCGCGCAGAATAACGCAGTTGCTGTGGGAAATCACTGATCGGGACAGATTAAGAAAATGACAGTGGCACTGTTCATGAGCAGAGGTCCTAAATGTCTATGCTGAAAATCGGGTGATGAAACTCCATGACATGACTGTGTTACAAGCGTGTGTTGACCTGTTTCCACACACCTTGTAACCATTAATATGGATATTTTCACCCACATTTTCAACAGTGGCATTTTCCACCTCTTATGAATAGTACAGCTGCCATGTTTCACATCCATGGCTACAATGTGTTTTGCACTCCTGCGACAGAATAACATGGTCGCTGTGGGAAATCACTGTGTGGGACACATTAAGATCGAACGAGTGAGAGGGGGGAGTGACTGCGTTCAACTGAGCTCTGTCAGAACTGCTACAGATTTGTTTGTGGGCAGAGAAAGGGCCCAACGCAAGAGCCCAGTACAAAAGGGCAGCCTGCAGCACTGGGAGAAACAGAATGAGAGAGCGAATGAGGGAGGGGCAGTGAGCGAACTCACCGGAGCTCTGTCAGAACTGCTGTGGATTTCTTTGTGTGCAGAAAAAGACATCAATGCAGGCAGGGGCCAAGCACAAAAGGTCAGTCTGCAGCAGTGGGAGAAACAGTACAAGTGAGTGAGACACAAGGACTGAGTGAGCTCACCGGAGGTCCATCAGGAGTGCTGTGGATTTCTTTTTGTGCAGGAAAAGGTGCCAATGCAGGCAGGAGTCCCATACAAAAGGACCGCTTGCAGTGCCAGGACAAACAGAATGAGCATGTGAGAGAGGGAGACTGAACAACCTCAACACAGCTCTGTCGGGACAGCTGTAGATTTGTTTGTGGGCAAAGAAAGGGCGCAACATAAGAGCCCAGTACAAAAGGGCAGCCTGCAGCACTGGGAGAAACAGAACGAAACAGCGAGTGATGGAGGGGGAGTCAGCAAATTCACTGCAGCTGTTTCAGGACTGCTGTGGATTTCCTTGTGGGCAGAAGAAGGCATCAATGTTGGCAGGTGCCCAGTACAAAAGGCCAGCCTGCAGCAGTGGGAGAAACATTACGAGCAACTGAGATAGGGGGACTGAGTGAGCTCAACGGAGCTCTGTCAGGAGTGCTGCGGATTTCTTTGTGGGCAGAAAAAGGCGCCAATGCTGGCAGGAGTCCCGTACAAAAGGGCCGCTTGCAGAGCCAGGACAAACAGAATGAGTGTGTGAGACAGGGAAACTGAGCGACCTCAACAGAGCTTTGTCAGGACAGCTGCAGATTTGTTTGTGGGCAGACAAAGGTACCAGTGCATGCAGGGGCCCAGTACAAATGGGCAGCCTGCACTGACGGGGACATCAGAATGAGTGAGTGACAGAGGGGCAGTGAGCAAGCTCAACAGAGCCGTATTGCAAGTGCTGCAAATTTCTTTGTGGGCAGAAGAAGGCAGTAACACAGGCAGGAGTCCAATGAAAAAGGACAGCCTGCAGTGCCGGCAGAAACGGAATGAGTGAGTGAGAAAAGGAGACTATGTGAGCGAGCTAAACGGAGCCTTGTCAGGACTGCTGCAGATGTCTTTGTGGGCAGACAAAGGTGCCAACAGAGGCAGGAGACCATTACAAAAGGGCAACCTACAGCACCAGGACAGACAGAAAGAGTGAGTGACACAGGGGGAGCATGCGACCTTAATGGAGCTCTGTCGTGACTGTTGCGGATTTCTTTGTTGGCAGGAAAAGGTGCCAATGCAGGCAGGAGCCCAGTACAAAAGGCCACCCTGCAGCACTGGCAGAAATGGAACAAGTGAATGAGAGAGGGGAGTCAGCAGGCTCAACAGACCTGTGTCAGGACTGCTGCAGATTTCTTTGTGGGTAGAAAAAGCCCCCAACAGAGGCAGGAGCCAAGTACAAAAGGGCAGCCTGCAGCACCAAGAGAAACAGAATGCATGAGTGAGAGAGGGCGAGTGACCCACCTCAATGGACTTCTGTCGGGACAGCTGCAGAACTCTTAGTGGTCAGAACAAGGTGCACGCAGGAGCCCAGTACAAAACAGCAGCCTGCAGCACCGGACAAAACAGACTGAGTGACTGACAGAGGGCCAGTCAGCATGGTCAACACAACAACGCAATCAACACTCAGGGTTGACAAATGCTTGTTAGATCTATGCTCTGATCCCAAAAGGGCTGTAAGCTCTTCCCACAGCCCTAAAGCCCTGGACATCATGGGCTATTGAATGGCCTGCTTTATGCTCAGCACCCCTCACTTGACACATCACTTTACCCTTATGAGCAACATAGATGGTTACTATTCAGTGATCAGAAAGAATATCCCCCACCTCCCAAATAGACCTGTTGGAAACCAGACCATTTAGTGTAGAGCCAGATTAGGCAGGCAGAGAACATCAAGAGGAAGGAGCTACTGTTATAACTATACTTCTCTACTGAGACTAAAGAACTAGAACTGTACTACTGGGACCTTCAATTTATTTTAAAAACAAAACAAAAAAAAAGAGTTAGTGTGTTTGTCTGAGTTGGCTGAAGTGAATAGTTATCTGTGCAGTTATCTAGGTGTTTGTCGCAGGTGACTAAAGGGAACTGATATCTGTGCAATTAACTAGGTGTAGAATGAGCTGCAAAGTAGGAGGGGTGGCTTAGCTAGAAGGAAGCCAGGTTAAAGCAGATTTAAAAACTGCCCTAGATAGCTTCTGTCAGAGAACAGGCAGAGAACAGCAAGAGGAAGGAGCTATTGTTATAACTATACTTCTCTACAGAGGTTATATTGCCCTCCTCCCCCCACCCTCTCATGCTAAGTCAGTTCTACTTTTATAGGCACAGGATATGACTGACAACAGGAACTTCCTGTTTGGGAGCAGGAAGTGAGTGATCACAGAGCCACAAAAGACTCAGCATCCTACAAGGAAAAAAGTAGCTCTCAGTCCCCCTCCCCAGCTACTGGAGGTCTGTGTCTGAGCAAGTAAGGAGACTACTGAGAAATATAGGAACTGCCCAGAACAGGAAGATCAGGAGCTTAAAGGGCACAGAGGCAGTAAGTAAGTAGGAAGAAAAAATAAATAAATAAACAGAGGAAAGAGTAAGTATTCAAAACAACATTTAAGGGGCCAGAAATAAGGCATAATGGGAGTGGTGCAGTGCAGTGGCTGTGGAGCAGCAGTCTTCCAAGAGACGTTCTGGAGGATACAGTTTTGTCCGATCTGCAGGCACCTCTCTCGGCTGAGGGAGGAGGCAGCTCATTTCCAGGCTGAGTTGGCCAGGATTTGGGGGACCTCCTCTCCCACCCAGGGACCACCAGTGCCACTGCCGTTGCCTCAGAGGTTGCCAAGAAAGAGGAGTGGTTTGACCACAGTGGTCTCAGAGAGGATGATGGTGGTGGAATAGAGGCACATCTCTCCAGTTGTACCTCTCCACAATTCATATGCCATTCTGGCAAAGTGTGGTTCATCTATGGAGGCACTTGCAGTGGAGACCAAGGAGGATGCTGGGAACCTTCACAAAGGAGACCCACAGGAGGGTGGCATGAGACCCCACAGGGGAAGGAAACAACTCCTGGTGGGGGGCTACATTATTAGGAGGCTAGAACTGGGGGAGGAAGAGGAGAGGGAGGTAAGATGCCTGCCTGGTGCCATGGCTTGGAGGGACAGGGAGCGAATCCTCAGGATCACCAGAGCAGCTGCACAGGGGAGGGAACTGGATGTCATTGTCCACCTAGGGACAAATGACCTGGCTGAAAAATGGATCAGAGCACTACAGGAAGAGTTTGTGGAGTTGGAGAGGGCCTTAAACAAGCAGCACGCACGGTAACGTCTCTCAAAGGTGCTGCCTGTCTATGGCATGAGTGAGGCTAGGTGCTCCATACCAAGGGATGAATCAGTGGTTGAAAAACTGGTGCAGAGCTCAGGGGTTTGGCTTCACTGGGGACTGGGGTCCACCTGGAGGATGCAGGCCTATACTGGTGTGATGGTCTGCATCTGTCCAGGAGGGGAACCAGGATCCTAGGTGACAGGTTTAAATGCTTCATTGGCAAGCATTTAAACTAGCCAAGCGGGGAGGCACTGGAAAGGAGCAAGGAAATCCTAGCCCCCCCAAAAAAAATCAGCTTAGTAAGTGAGGTGAACACCAAGGTAGAGACGTTGATAGGCAAAAGTGCATGGGTAAATGGAGAAAATGACAAAGGCAATAAGGACAGGGATGGTGCAAAAAGGGATAAGGCCATCAAGAAATGGAGGGTAATGAGTACCAATGCCCATAGCCTGGGCAACAGGCTCCCTGAACTGGTGGCCTTGATGGAAGAGGGATGCCTGGATATCGTAACAGTCACAGAAACATGGAACACAGAGAACCATGACTGGGATGTTAACATACCAGGGTACACAGCCTACAGGAGAGACAGGGAGGGGTGAAAAGGAGAAGAAGTAGCTCTCTATGTAAGGGAAGGGATAAAAGCAACAGAACAAAAGGGTAAACAGGGAGGAGAGGAGGCACTGTGGGTCACCTTAGAGACTGGAAATGGCACCACAATCCACACAGGGGTTGTATATAGACCCCATCTCAGGGGGGAGGGTATGGACAAGGATATGATAGAAGGCATCCTTGGGATGGCAGAGAAAGTAGAGATACTGTTGATGGGGACCTGAATATGCCAGATGTTAACTGGAGCACCTTTACTGCAGCCACATCCAAGAGCAGGGCCATTCTCGATGACCTACAGAGGGCATGCCTCAGACAGCTAGTTTTGGAAACCACTCATGAGGGAACAATCTTAGACCTCATACTCTCAAATGAGGACAGTGAGAGGATCTCAGATCTAGGAATGGGTAGCCATCTGGGAACAAGTGACCACCAAACAGTGTGGTTCATGATAAACACAGCTACAGAGTCAAGCCATGCAAATGTGAGGGTACTGGACTTCAGGAGGGCTGACTTTTGGCAAGATGGGGGAGTGCCTTAGAAAAGCACTAGCAAACAGACTAGAAGGAGGGGTGAAGCAACAATGGGGAACCATCATAACTGCCATCACAGAGGCAACAAGCTTTTGTGTGCAGCAAATAAACAAATTAAAATGAAAGAAAAAGCCACTATTGTTCTCAAAAGAGGTGATGGGGATGTTTAGGGAGAAAACTATAGCATTTACGAAGTATAAGGAAACACAGAAAGAGCAGGACAGAGAACTGTACCAGTTAAGGCAGAACTAAGCAGGAAGGGAAGTCAGAATAGCAAAGGACCAAACTGAGGAAATGATAGCCAGCTCGGTTAAGAAGGGGGATAAAACCTTTTATAGGTACATTAGGGAGCATAGAAAGAGAAAAGGAGGGATAGTGAGGCTGAATAGAATGGATGGTGAGTGGGCAGAGAGGGACAGTGAAAAAGCAGGGATACTGAACGAATACTTCTGCTCAGTATTTACTAAAGAGGAGGAGGGAGAGGTACCTAATCCAATTAACAGAAGCACTCTGGATAGGGGGGTCGATCCCAGTCCTTCCACAGAGGAAAGGGTTCTGAACGAACTCCTAAAACTGAAGGTGGACAAAGCAATGGTGCCTAACGGGATTCACCCAGGAATTCTAACAGAAATAAGGGGAGAACTAGGGGCACCACTAACTACCCTTTTTAACAAATCATGGGAGGATGGTGTGGTAGCTGAGGACGGGAGGAAGGCAGATGTGATTCCCCTTCACAAAAGTGGGAGTAAAACAAAGGCAGGAAACCACAGATCTGTCAGTTTGACCTCTGTGGTAGTGAAAGTGATGGAATTGCTTCTAAAGGAAACAGTTGTTGAGTACCTAGAGGCCAGTGGGGCACAGGACTCAAGATGGCATGGGTTTACAGTGGGAAGGTCATGTCAGACGAATCTAATTGATTTCTTTGCCTGGGTGACCAAAGTGGTAGACCAGGGAGGGGCTGTGGACATGGCCTACCTAGACTTTAGTAAGGCATTTGACACAGTCCCACACAAAAGATTAATAAACAAATTAACCAGCCTGGGGGTGGGTCCCAGGGTGGTAGCCTGCGTAAAACATTGGCTGGACAACAGGACACAGAAGGTAATTCTAAACGGAGTCCACTCTGATGAAAAGGGGGTTACTAGTGGGGTACTACAGGGTTCAGTACTGGGTCCAGTCCTTTTTAATGTCTTTATAAGTGACACTGCAGAGGGACTGCAAGGAAAAGTATGCCTCTTTGCAGATGACACAAAGATCTGTAACAGGGTCGATACACAATGAGGTTTGGAAAGGATGAGAAGGGACTTGGCAGGGTTGGAGTAATGGTCAGAAGTATGGCAGCTTGGATTCAATGCAAAGAAGTGCAAAATAAGGCACCTGGGAAATAAAAAAACCCAGGGGAAAATTACACAATGGTGGGGGCAGGTAGTAACAACAAAAATTGAAAGGGACCTGGGGTAATCGTATCAGATGACCTTAAGGTTAGCAAGAATGCGAGAAGGCAGTAGGGAGGGCTGGGGGATACTGGCATGTATAAAGAGAGGCATCACCAGCAGAAAACAGGAAGTTGTTCAGACAGTTGGTAAGGCCCCATCTGGAGTACTGCGTCCAGTTCTGGAGACCCTATCTCCACAAGGACATAGACAGGATGGAGGTAGTACAGAGGAGGGCAAGTGAAATGGTTCACAGTGTGCACCAGAAACCATATGAAGAGCGACTAATGAAGCTTAATATGTATACCCTTGAGGAAAGGAGGGAGAGGGGGACATGATAGAAGCATTTAATACCTAAATGGAACCAACAAAGTCCAAAAGGGTAGCATCTTTCAGAAAAAGAGATGTGCAAGAACAAGGGGACACAATTTGAAGATAGAGGGGAGACAGCTCAGGGGCAATGTGAAGAAGTATTTTTTCACAGAGAGGGTGGTGGACACGTGGAACAGCCTTCTTGAGGAGGTTGTGGGGTCTAAAACTGTGGGAGAATTCAAGATTGCACGGGACAGACATAAGGCAATTCTTGTGGCGGGTAGGAATAAATAGGCTGTTGGTTAACTAGGATCTGCAGCTTATCCTGTAGGTAGGGAAATGTGCAGACCAGGTGGACCAAGCAGTCCTTATCTGCTGTCAAAGTCTATGTTTCTGTGTTTCTCTGTAAACTGATGGACTCAAGTTCAAAGTTTACCAGGCTAAAACTGACAGGGCAGCTTCTAAATGACCAGAAACTTGGAATTGTTCCACTTCCACTAATGAATGAGTCTGAGCCATTTGATCGCATTTGGGAGTATGAAAGACTGGTTTATAGAATTGTTCAACTAATCCCTTCCAGCTCAAGATAACTCAGTTATAAAATGATTTGCTAATGTTTACATAGTGTTGTGCCTAGTTTAGCCTATTATCTGTATAATACTTACTATAATTTTGTGCGTATTTATTGGTCTTCCTGTTCTATTATATAATGTAATGTTGAGATAACCATAGCAAGTACTTAAGATGCAAGTGAAAATAAGCTCAAGTTTGAAAGGCGTGTGAATTTCCCTGTTTATTAGCTTTTAAATAAAAATGTTTATTAAAAAGGTACTTTAAATTAGAGATGCAGTGAATTTAAATTTTGCCAGCGAAGTCCCTGCGAAGTGGGTGCTTTGCACTGACATTCTGCTATGCGGAGTGGCCAATATAAAATACTCACTTTGCCTTGTAATTGTTACTTTGTGTTGTCATTCTGCCTTAATGCAAAGTAAGGCAAAGTGACAAGAATATTGACAGCCCCCTCACACACAGTCACTAGACTTAATGTGCATCCCCAAAATGATACTGTCTTGTGTCAAGATAATTCCACAGTGCTGAAGAAATGAAATGAAAGCACAACAAGAAATACAAAGTCTCACAGAATTAATAGCACACTCAATCATGCATGCAGTGGTCACATACAGTCACCAGAATTAATGCACATCCGCAAAATGCTACTGTCTTGTGTCCAGAAAATTCCCCAGTGCTGAAGATGTGAAATGAGAGCATAACAAGAAATGCAAAGTCTCTCAGAATTAATGGTGCACTCAGTCATGCATGCAGTGGTCACACAGTCACCAGAATTAATGTGCATCTCCAAAATGCTACTGTCAATTAATGCACTGCAAATACACAGACAGATTAAGATTGCACTGTGCACTCAAGAGATGCAGACACAAAGGCCCAACAACACCCAACCAGTGTTCACAAGTCAAAATCCAAATCTGGAAAAGAATAACATTTGCTGGCTGTGGGGTAGTGCACGTAGTAACAGTCCACTACCAGTAAAGATACCACAAAGCAGTACAACAATTCATGCAGGTGTGGTGGATAGCAGGTTCACACTGCTGCAGTTACTCTGTGGCACAATAAAAGGTGTCTGATTTGATGGCACGCATCACTCACAATCACACACACACACACACACACACACACACACTGCAAGTAAAAGGAAGCAAATTGAAAACCTTTTGTAATATAACCAAATGTTTTAAACAAACTGAAATTATACAGTGCTGCATCACAACAATCAGCAAAAATAGTCAAGAATTACTGAAAATATTACTGTGTGTACATTAACACAGTTATGCAAGAAAAATATAACCAAAACAGAAAGACTGCCTCTTTCTCCAAGTTCATCTTCCTACACCTCAGATATGCCCCTCCCCCAAAGCACACTTCACAGTACACAGATTGAATGTTCTAAATTAACATTCAAAATCCACATACAAACAATAAACACTTGATGATGTGAGCACAGGAGGGGTTTCCTACAATCAATGTACTAAAGCTTGAGCAAACAAGCATTTGTCAATGCCAAATGTTTGCTTGCTGGCATTGGCAGTGGTAGTGTAGAAGTTACAGAGCTGCGTAATAGGAATGGCAGTGAAGTACTGAACTGAAGCCAACCCCACCACCACCCTGCAGAGAGTGACAGGCATTGGGGTGTGCCTTTGGGTCGTCAGGCATAACGGCCATGCCATTTTACCACACCCCACCCTGCAGACACTGACAAGTGTCACGGTGTTCCTTGGGGTCTTTGGCCCTTATGCGCACCCCATTCCATTAGGAAATACGGTGAGATGGGTGTGGTATGAGAATGGGTGAACTTTGGGGCCAAGAGTCCAAGGCATACCTGATGCCTCTCACTGGCTGCAGAGTGTGGAATGGTATGAGCATTACAGGCAAGAATCCCAAGTCACACCCCTGATGCCTGTGATTCTCTACAGGGTTGGGCGTTATGGTTGGAAACCCTAATACCTCAGGCATTCGTTGGTATTTTCACTCCAAATGTTCAACATGGTTTTTTTGTGACCCCACCTCATGAACAGGGGGAATATCAGTTTCTTAGCCGAAAGCTGCTTATGCACAGCGACTACGGCATTTAGCACCACAGGTGCAAAAACATTCCGAACAGGATGCAAAAAATGACAGCTGTACTGTTCATGGGGAGGTGTAAAAAATGGCAATGTTGCAAATCTGCAGTAAAAATATTTAAAAAAATGGTGAAGTCACGAGCATACATAGAAACTGTGCAATGCACACCTGTAATATAATTAGGTTGGGAATTTTTTACAGCAGATTGTCAACTCAGGTATGTTGGTGCCTCCGATCATGAACAGTGTCACTGTGATTTTCTTTATCTGTCCCGAACAATGATTTCCCACAGCGACCATGCATCTCTGCGCTGAAAGTGTGAAAACACACTTCGGCCATGTTGTGAAAAATGACAGCTGTACTGTAAATAAGGAAGTGTGGAAAAATGCCACTGGTGAAAATCTGCACTAAAATATTACAAAGTCATGAACTTATGAGGTGCGTGGAAACTGCGCAATGCTCACTCATAACACAGTCATTTATGGACTTTTGTCACCAAATTTTCAACATAGCCATTTTAAGACCTCTGCTCATGAACAGTGTAACTGTGATTTTCTTAATCTGTCCCAAACATTGCTTTAGCACACAGCAGCACCATTGTCGCTACATGTCATAACACATTAGGGCATCATATGAAAATGTCAGCTGTGCTGTTCATAAGGAAGTGTAATAAAATGGCAATGTTGAAAATCTGGACTGAAAATATTAAATTCCATGAAACTTATGAGCATGCATAGGAACTGCTAGCACTTGCAGCTAGTAAAACAGTCATTTTTGAATTTTTTCACAAATTTTCAACATATACCATTTAAGACCTCTGCTCATGAACAGTGTCACTGTGATTTTCTTAATGTGTCCCATACATTGATTTCGCTTGCTCGACTGCGCCATTGCATGACGCTATGGGAAACACATTTAGGGAGGATGTGAAAAATGACAGCTATAGTACTCATAAGAAGGTGTGGTAAAATGGCAATGTTGAAAATCTGGAGTGAAAATATTGAAAATTTGCGAACTTACGAGCGTGCGTAGGAACTGTACAACGCACACTCATAAAACAGTCATTTTTTGGAATTTTTTCACCAAATTTTCAACATAGCCATTTTAAGACCTGTGCTCATGAACAGTGTCACTGTGATTTTCTTAATTTGTCCCCTACATTGATTTCACACACCGACTGTGCCATTGTGCGCTACATGGGCGGAAACACATTTTGGTTGAGATGTGAAAAATGACAGCTTTACTACTCATAAGAAGGTGTGGTACAATGGCAATGTTGAAAATCTGGAGTGAAAATATTGAAAATTTGCAAACTTACGAGCATGCGTTGGAACTGCGAAATGCACGCTCCTAAAACAGTCATTGTTAGGAATTTTTTCACCAAATTTTCAACATAGCCATTCTAAGACCTCTGCTCATGAACAGTGTCACTGTGATTTTCTTAATCTGTCCCGTACATTGATTTCGCAGACCAACTGCTCCAATGTGTGCTACATGGGCGGAAACACGTTTTGGGTGAGATGTGAAAAATGACAGCTGTACTACTCATAAGAAGGTGTGGTAAAATGGCAATGTTGAAAATCTGGAGTGAAAATATTGAAAATTCGTGAACTTACGAGCATTCGTAGGAACTGCTCAATGCACACTAGTAAAACAGTCATTTTTTGGAATTTTTCCACCAAATTTTCAAAATAGGCTTCTTGAGAGCCCACCTTATGAAAGCTGGCAGCGTTGTTTCATTAATCGGTCCGGAAAGGTGATTTTGTGCAGTGACCATGCAGTGACTGCGAAATCACCCTTCGGGCCTGAATAACGCCATGACAGTGACATCACTCATGAGAAGGGGTCCCAAAAACTTTGTGTTGAAAATTTGTTGCAAAAATTCCAAAAAATGCTTGAGATATACAACAAAGTTGAAAAAACCCTATCTAGCCCATTATACAGCTTACCGGCATTTCCTCAGTTCGCGGTCAGCTTTGAAGAGTGCAGACGTGTTCCTGGTCCACCGCAGATCGTCGTGCCGAGCTCCAGAGGTAAGTATGGGGTGAGGGGGGTGTGGAGAGGTAGGGTGCACAGTGGGTGGATGCGGGTTGTGGGGGGGCAGGAAGACTGCGTGGGACCGTTTTCGCTTTACTGGTAAAAAAAAGAAAAAGACGATGCAGGACGTTTGCCATGCTGGGGTGGGCTCCCAGCATGGAAGAAGGATGGCTGGAGGGGAGTGGAGCCAATGGGGATTGGGCACCACCATCAGCCATGGCATTTGTTGCCATGTTGGGGTGGGCTCCCAGTGTGGCACCTCATACTCGGGAAGGGGGAAGAGTGAAGCCGATGGGGGATTGGGCACCCCCATTGGCGATAGCATGGGGGGGAGAGACAGTGAAGCTGACGAGGATTGAGCACCCCATCAGCTATACCATCGACTTCCACCACGCTGGGGTGGGCACCTGGCGTGGCATTTGGAAAACTTTGAGGGAAGCGAGGCACAGGTGACAGGGGATTGGGCACCCCCGTCAGCTATAAGTGTGTGCGGGGGGGGAGGGCAGCATGCAGTATGCATGCTCTTCTGTGTGTGTGTGTGTGTGTGTGTGTGTGTGTGTGTGTGTGTGTGTGTGTGCATGTAGGGGGAGCTGTGCATGAGCAGGCGATATCTTACCGCTGCTCACTGAAGCGTAGCTCCCCCTTTCAACTGTATGCCACTGCATTTTGGAGCTTGTCATAGACAGCTCCAGCATGCATTGGCTTACAGGGGCCACGCCTGCCAACACACTGACTGAATTGGAAGAGGGGGTGACACACCTCCGAAATCTCGGATGATGGCACTATGTTTCTTGCACATGCATGCAAGCAAACATAAAAAATGACTCTGAAAGGTTTTTTAACAGCTTTTAGAGGTTTGAATCGCAGAGCTCTGAGAGCAAACTGTCTCCAGCTACCACTACACATACTACCCAGAACTGAGGCTGTGCAGAACAATCTAGAGCCCATGTGACCTGCAATCCCATGAATCACTGCAGAATTTGCCTTGGAGTTTACAAGGTGAAGTGGTGTGAAATGCAGGTACATTGAAATCAACGGTGGAGAAGTGGTTTGGGGAATGCAGAATAATGCAAAGTCATTGTTTTCAATGGACTTCATGTTCCTCATTATGACACGAAGTACTCCGCTTCACATTGCCGATTACTTCACGGATTCTGCAGTACTTCACAGATCACTTTGCGGAGCAAATTTTGGCTACTTCGTCCACCACTACTGTACATTCACAAACTAAATATATTAAAATGTGAAAAGATTTGTATATTGGTTTGCATTTTTGTTAGAGAAAAATTGAGAAATAATTCTTTATGAAAGAAATAAAGTAGTTCAGATACATTTACAAAATATATGAATGCCTATTGCTGACTTAACACTTATCTATGGATTTTGCACAGACCTCAGTTTCTTTACAAGTAAAACAGGAAAGGCCTGCTAAGAACCCCCTTCCTGCTTCTGAGATGAGAACAGTCCTATGGCTTTACCTGCAGTCATCTGCACAGCAATATAAGAGCTGTGTGGAATGGGAACATTCTAAATTTGTGAAATTTTGATGGAATTCTGTGAAATTCCGCAACATTTTGTTGAATTTCATTGGAAATGTGCAGAATTTATGACATTTATTAATTCAGTCATACATCAACTGTCCATTGAGCTAAATATCAGAAAGTTGGAATAATTACATAACTTTAGGTTCTCCAACAATTTGCCATACTGTATATCATGACACTAGGATGCATCATCTCAAAATTTTGGGCACTGAAATTTGGTCATTTAATTTTTTGTGGGAAATTTCATGAACATTTGTATCTGTATGTAACTCAGGCACCTTTGGATCTAAACATCTGAAACTAGGTGCACATATAAATTTAACAATAGCCCTTATAGCTGCAAAACTGTGTAACATTTTGATGAATTCTTTCAAAATTATACCAGCATAAGTAAAATCAAAGTTTGGCAAAATATTAGGCTACATGTAGCACTGACCCCTTTACAGCTTGCTGCTTAAAACTTCATACACATACCCATGCTGCATGTTTCTCTAAATTCTGACACTGTGGAGAAATTTGGATAAAATAACTGACATTTTTTGCATTTACTTAATGTTTGGCTACTCAAAACCCATACTCTTTCAGTCTAGGACACCTGTTAGTTTGACCTCAGTGGTAGGGAAAATGATGGAATCACTTCTGAAAGAAAAAAATGTTGCGTACCTAGAGGCCAGAGGAGCACAGGACCCAAGGCAGCATGGATTCACAGCAGGAAGGTCATGTTAGATGAATCTATTAGATTTCTTTGACTGGGTGACCAAAGTAGTAGACCAGGGAGCAGCTGTGGACATGGCCTACCTAGACTTTAGCAAGGCATTTGAAACAGTACCACACAAAAGATTACTAAACAAGTTAGCCAGTCTGGGAATGGGTCCCAGGGTGGTAGCCTGGGTAAAAAATTTGCTGGACAACAGGACGCAGAGGGTAATAGTAAACCGAGTCCATGCCAAAAAATTGGAGATACTAACAGGGTACCACAGGGTTCATTACTGGGGCTGGTCCTCAGTAATGTCTTTATAAGTGACATTGCAGAAGGACTGGAAGGAAAAGTATGCCACTTTTCAGATGACACAAAGATCTGCAACAGGGTTGATACATGGTGCAGGGGTTGGAAAGGGTGAGAAAGGACTTGGCAAGACTGGAGAAATGGTCAAAAGTATGGTAGCTTAGATTCAATGCAAAGAATTTCAAAGTAATGCACCTGGGAAACAAAAACCTAGGGGAAGAGTACACAATAGAGGGGTACTAACTACAACAAAAATGGAAAGAGACCTGGGGGTAGTCATATCAGATGACCTAAAGGTAAGCAGACAAAGTGAGAAGGCAGTAAGGAGGGCTGGAGGGATACTGGGATGCATAGGGAGAGGCAACACCAGTAGAAAACTGGAAGTTGTCATCTCTCTGTATAGACAGTTGGTGAGATCCCATCTGCAGTACTGTGTGAAATTCTAGAGACCCCATCTCTGCAAGGACGTAGACAGGATGGAGGCAGTACAGAGGAGGGCAACTAAAATGGTGCACAGTGTGCACCAGAAACCATATGAAGAGAGACTAAAGAAGCTTAATATGTATACCCTAGAGGAAAAGAGGGAGGGGGGGGACATAACAGAAACTTTCAAGTACCTGAAGGGAATCAACAAAGTCCAAGAGGGCAGCATCTTTCAGAAAAAGAGATGTGCAAGAACAAGGTGGCACAGTTTGAAGATCGAGGGGGGATGGCTCAGGGACAATGTGAGGGAGTATTTTTTCACAGAGAGGGTGGTGGACACATGGAATTACCTTTCTGAAGAGGCTGTGGGGTCAAAAACAGTGGGTGAATTCAAGAATGCATGGAACAGACATAAGGCAATTATAGTGGGGGCTAGGATGAAGTAGGCTGTTGGTTAACTAGGATCTACAGCTTATCCAATAGGTATGGAGATGGGCAGACTGGGAGGGCCAAGTGGTCCTTATCTGCTATCAAAGTCTATGTTTCTGTGTTTCTATGAAATTTGGTGCACTTATGCAAAGCATCAGTACCTGTACATCTGCCAAAGTTGATACCATCTGGATACATATCTTAATAACCAAAAAGACCAAAATAACTGACATTTAAAATTTGGCAAAATTCTGTGGAATTTTCATGCAAATTTTGCAAAATTCTATGGGCATTTGAATTCTGCATAGCTTTATACATTAACAATGCTTCATGCAGGACTAAAATACCATGACTTTAATGATGGAAAATTTACAAGCCTTATTATCTTTTAAAGGATACCGAAACAACATTTTTACAACACGCTATTCAAAAATCTGACTCCGTAGGTGACTAAAGGAAAGGCTGCTGTATTCATTAATGCTGAAACTACATTTCTATAATTTACCTAAATGTGGTTCCAGAGCATTTGAAAATTGTAAAATTAGCCTTCCAATTTAAATAAAAACTGTCTTACCTACTTCCTTACATGGTCGTCAAATGTGTTATGTGATGACATCATCAGAGCCAAAGTCAGAGATATATGACTCTCTATAGTGCTAAGTAGTTCTTTTTCCCTTTGTATAGAATTGTTTCACCCAAATGGTCACAACCATGTGCATTATTTTGTATAATACGCATGTTAAGCTATGGTTGTGTTCATTTTGTTTTCTTTAACATGCTGAAATTGTGTTTTAATCCAACCAACTTTCTCTGTTGCAAACCACAGTGCAGTACAAATATTGGATAACCTGGTGGTCTAGTAGTTATAGCAGGTCCAGGATGCTACAATAGGGGTGCTGTGGTGGTATGTATGCTTAATATGCACTTTTTAACATTTTTATTAAACCTTTATATTTCCTGCTATTATTCTTTTCTTGTGCATTTTTTTGACAGAATCTACAAATATAATCCAAAGTCTGAATGTAAACATTTGTATAATCAATAAATCAGACTTCTTCAAAAAAGTGAAATACAGCAGCAAGCAAGTACGTTACTATGTGTGTGTATGGGGGGGGGTTGCAGCCACACTCAAAATTCTTGTGCAGTCCAATGTTAGAGTTCATACCTTCTCGAAAATCAAATATATGCTTGTCTTGTTTTCTTTTTCCATGGGAAGTAGTAGTAAGAAGAATCATCAGCATTTATATAGTGCTTTTCATACACATTGTATCCCAAAGTGCTTTACAAACAATATTAGACTGTCAGTGAAGCGACTGAACATGTAGTGGCAGCCATTTCATACATTAATATCCACACACAGCTTTGGACAATTGCATGAACTGATTTTCTGGGAAGGGGAGTATTAGCCAGGACAATGGGGTCAGGTAGTGATAAAGATGCTGGCAGCCCCACATCTTATTTCTCACAGTAATCTGCTCATATTTCACTCCTTCTGTCCCCCCTTCCTGATTATAGCAGTACCTTGCAACAGTTGCCTTCTGACTTCCCCTCTGGTATTCATTCTTCACTATTCCTCCTCACACTGAAAACTGATGAGCTCATCGCCCTTCTGCATCATGAATGCAAGTAGTACAGTCCCTGTTTTATTTTGACATATCAAATATAAACATGTTTCCAGTAAGTCAGGCTGATAGCAGCATTGAACAAGGGAAATGATGGGCTTTCCTATCCTTAAAAGATCTAGGCTACCTTTGATTAGGTACTTTTAAATGATGGGTGTACACATCATTATGCATGCCATTAAATAGTGCCTAATCATAGGTGGCTTAGCTCTTATATGGGTAGGAAAGCCTGTTCTTTCACTTGTACCATGCTACTATCAGCCTGGCTTACCAGAAGATCATGTTTATTATTAATATGTAAAAATAGCATGGGAGACAGTACTAACCACATTCATGATGCAGAAGGGTAGTGAACCCACCAGTTTTTGGTGTGGGGAGCAGGTGAGAAGAATTAATGCCAGAGATGGACTGAAGAGGCCATTCTAGCAGGACACAGCTATATTCAGGTTAGTTGAAGACATGAAGGAGGACATTGAGCAGATCACTGTGAGATCTGAAATGTGGGGCTGTCAGCATCATGATCACTACCTGACTGTGGTTGAGACTAGACAGCAATGACAAATACACAGAGTGGAAGGGCTGCACCTAAACTGTTACTTGCATTCAGTGTGGGGAGATTACCATCTGGTTGGGGGGGGATGTTGATGTTCGTTAGGACAGTATTGAGGGAGTTGTGTATAGCTCATTCAAGGTTTGGAAGGGTGGTAGCCAGCCAACTCACATTGTGGAGTAGATCACAGAAAAGTACTGGAAAATAATTGCTGGAAACTGTCCTGCAGGGTTCTGCAGATCACAGGTAAAGGAGTAGACTGACACTGGAAGTCAGGTGGATTCGCTCATGGCATTAGTATGCCTCTTCTGCTAATAATATTATCCATTTTAAGTGCAGCCCTTATGAGGGCATGAACAGCAGTTTTTCTGGTGGGTCATGATGCTTATTGCTTAGCCCTCCAGGAAGACCTAGTTGTTGGTTAATGAGGTGGGAAAAAAAACACAACAGGGGAACTGTACATACTACCTTTACTGTGCAGAAGGGTGGTGATCCACTCTATGTTTAATGTAGGAGCAGAACTCAAACATTGAGAATGTGGACTGGAGAGTGATTTGTGAGGCATTTCTCAATAGAGCCAGCTGATGATGTGTATCGGTATAGGTGTGTACAACTCTCTGTGATACAAGATTACAATCTGAGGTGTGATAATTCTCTTTGTGAGACCTTAAGCACATATGCAGCCCCAGGCAGTACTAAGGACAGGGTATGGATGGTGGGGTGTTCAACAGAAGGCAGTCTAGATGCAGTGGGTTCACGTGGAAAAAGAAAGCCTTATTTGTGGCTTAACAGGACAGCATGAGCTTTGGAACTGAACCAGACCGGTACTTTGCTGTGTGACCCTGAGTAAGTCATTAAACTTCCTTGTGCTCCCACACCACACCTGTAAACAACCTTTCATCTTAGTGTCTCTCTCCTGGTTAACAAAAAACAAAATTCAGTGCATCACATAACCACTAGATCATCAGGTATTTGAAGTGTTGTACTGTACTGCAGTTTTCCAAAGAAAAAGTCAGCTGGATTGCAAAACATTTTCCGCAAGTTAAAGTAAACAAAATCATAGCCTAACATGTGTACTGATCAAAATAATCCATGAGTTAATACGTGGTGTTGATCATTCTGGTACAACAATTCAACAAACAGACAAAACAAAGAGGGAAAGAAGAACTAGTTAGCACTATATAGGAATATATGTGGGTCTCCGTCTCTGTCTTTGGCTCCTATGATGTCTTCGTGACTCGTCACTTATCACACTTGGCAGACATCTTAGGGGGAAACCAAGGCAGTTTTTTAAAATTGAAAGGCTGATGTTCACATTTTTCAAAAGCTATGAAACTTCATTTATGTTATTTACATAAATGCAGATTTAGCATAAATGTAAACAGCAGCCTTTACTTTACCTCGCGATGAAGCCAGATTTTGGAGTTTACAGTTTTAGAAAATGGCTTGTTTAGGTACCCTTTAAGTAAAATGTGGTTCTAGCTGAATTGTGCCTTACTCCATCACAAATTAACTGCAAACACATCTCCTCACAGTTAAGAGTAATAGTGTCACCTGGATATGTTGAATAATCTGTTCCTCCTTTAACAGCAATTTTTACATTAGCTTACATCATGCCTCCCCATCCAACTACCAATTAATCCAGTGCTGACATGATGGCTCATGAATGTGCTCAAAAAAGTCATATGACATCATCATCTATCTTACAATACCCTGTTGAAACCAATAAGACACCCGGAAAAATGTATGGGCCATATAAAAGAAATGTAAATTAAAATTCCCATAGAATAACATTACAACCTTAACAAACCATACTCTGTCAATATTTGCAGTTAAGGGACAATCTATATATGAAAACAAAAGCTCAATGAGTACTACAAGACTAACACATAACAACCCCACAAACATTCCTGAGGTATGCACAACACCCCAAAATTAACTCCCAAATTCACCATGCCACTAAAATCCACAATGAAAGTGTGATCATCGGCAAAAATCAACCAAGAGTGTATGTCATCTTGGACTAGAGCAATAGCAATTATGGGGTCAAACTGACAAAAATCTACCAAGTTATGGCTAACAAATCCAGAAACACATTTTTTCCATCTACAATCACACACTAGGAGTTAAGAGTTACACTTAATGTATCATTTTCTTTGAAGAGATGCTCACAAAAAACAGGTACAGTGAATCAGATAAATTGCTTTCTTGGAATCATAAATGCACAGGCCCTGCAGGACTCTGCTCTTCTAAGCTGAAATGGATATATCCATCTATGGAGGCATAGAAGCTCAGAGTCTATGTACATCTGTGCTGAGATGGATGTGTTTGTGCAGGTCCCAAATGAGGATACAAGTCTACTTTCTCAAAAAGTAAGGACATTCTTTGCAAACAAACTGTGTTAATGAACAAGTTAAGGTTCAGATTAAAGCAAAAAAGTATCAAAATGTGGTGTTAAGGTTTCCAAACCTAACTCCCCACCCTCAACCCCCAAGCAACAAAATAAAAATGTCTGTTCTGAGTCTTAGTTAATCAGTACTGGGGTCTTCCTTGGGGTTCTCACCCCAAACACTCACCTCATTCTAAAAGAGTGTTTAAACATACACACCTGTATCTCCCCATGTTACCAACAACCTGTTTGCCCTGCCTCAGGAAAACAGATCATATCTGACATTATTGCTCATGCAATGGGGCAAGTGTTAGGGTTGAGAATCCCAAGGAAAACCCCATGCCTAATTCACCAAGACTCAAGACAGCCAAAACCATAATGACTTTTCCTTTTGCTGTTTGGGGTGGGGTTGGGAACTTAGGGTTTGAAGCCCTAACACCACATTTCCCTACTTATGTTGCCATAATCTGAACTAGAGATGCACCAAAGTTAAATTCTGCCTGTGAAGTACATGCAAAATAGCCCACTTCACGTTACTATCCGGCTATGGAAAGTGCCTATTGAAAACCATCATTTCGCTACTATGCATTGTAATGATGGTGATAATGACTTTGCATTGCTCACTCCAACTTACTTCACTTTAAAGGCAGAGTAAGAATTTACAGGCAGCCCACACACATCACATGGCTTACACAGTTTAGGTCACATGCTTGAGGCAGGCAGGAAGTGAATCATACTTGATAGAGAGTTTCATTTTCGCCTTGAGTCATCATTTGCATTTTGGACAAAAAAATCCCAAACAAGGAATTTTGATCCCCTACTTTTAAATTGTCCCTGATGCTGCATATTGGACTCCATTTTTTAACTGCTGAAATGGGAGGTGTACAACATGATTTCTCTTGCTGGACACACTTGGACTCCGATGGACCACCATGACTACCTGTGATTATTACTGGGTCATCATCATCATCACCAACAGGAACTGCTACATCACAACATTTTTTAGGAGGGGGGGTTTAGAATCATGTTCAACTACCATAGGGATGTTGGGGAGTATAACATCATCTGCACTGTCAGTCACAGCTTTAGATTCATCCATATTTTCTAAAATGGTTAACTGGTCAGAAGTGAAAGTCGGGGCAGCAATATGCATGCCAGCAGCAACTGCACTAACACCATCAGTGGGAACAACATATTCTCGTCCAACTATCATTGCAACAGATTGTGCTGTAAAAAACATTGATGGAGAAATCACTTTACAGATATCACCTGTGCACTTCTGCATACTGCCATGCCCATGGCTAATCTTACTACTGACAGCATTGCCATGGCCAGAAACAGTTTTGCTTGCACATCTCTTTGCAGGCTCTTTTGGGGATCACCAAGAAAATTCTAAACACATTTAGATTTATGAACTTTCAGTTTGGGGTGGATGGGAAGCCAAAAAGCAACTGTGGCTTGCAGATGGAGGTTGGGCACTAAACAGATGCAAACACACAGACAGATTAAGATTGCGATGCACACTTAAGAGATGCAGACATAAAGGCACAACAACACCTTAACCAGTGCTCACAAATGCCAAACTGGAAAAGAATACCTTTTGCCAGTTGGGAGGGGGCAGTGCACTACACTAACAGTCCACTACCAAGATACATCAAAGCAGTACAAAATAATGCAGACGGATAACAGGTTCACAGTGCTGCAATTGCTGTGTGGCACAATACAATGTGTCTGACTTGATGGCACATATTGCATACACACACACACACACACTTACACTCACACTACAGGTAATGTGCAGCAAATAGAAACCTTCAGTAATATAACCAAATCTTTTAAACAAACTGAAATTATGCAATTGCACTACAACAATCAGCACAAAAATTTCAAAAATTACTGAAAATATTACTGTGTGTACATGTGCACAGTTATACAACAAAAATATATCCAAAACAATTAGAAAGACTGCCTTAGTCCCAGTTAATCTACCTCCACCACAAATATGCCCTTCCCCCAGTATACTTCAACAGTGTCTGTCAGTAAACAAAACTGAATATTCTAAATTAACATTCAAATCCACACAAAAACTATAAACACTGAATGACAACTAGTACTGGAGCCCACTCGAGAGGGAGCAATATTAGACTTGATACTCTCAAATGGAGATGGAGAGAGTATCACAGATGTAGAAGTGGGTAGCCATCTGGGAACTAGTGACCATCCAACAGTATGGTTCACAATAAACACAGCAATAGAGTCAAGCCATACAAAGACAGAAATACTGGACTTTAGGAGGGCTAACTTTGTCAAAATGGGTGAGTGCCTAAGGAATGCACTAGCAAATGGGCAGGAAGGAGGGTGGAAGAACAATGGGGAATAATAAAACTGCCATCACAGAGGTAACGAGCCTTTGTGTGAAGCAAATAAACAAAACAAGACGATGTAAGAAACCACTATGGTTCTCAAAGGAAGTAGCAGTGAAGGTTCAAGAGAAAAAAGCATTCAGGAAGTACAAGGAATCACAGAAGGAGCAGGACAGAGAACTGTATAAGTTAAAGCAAAAGGAGGCTGGGAAAGCAGTCAGAACAGCAAAGGCCCAAACTGAGGAAAAGATAGCCAACTCATTAAGAAGGGGGATAAAACCTTTTATAGGTACATCAGGGAGCAAAGGAAGACAAAGGGAGGGATAGTGAGGCTTAATAAAGGGGAGGAGGGTGGGCAGAGGGAGACTGTGAAAAGGCAGAGATACTAAACAAATATTTTGCTCAGTATTTACAAAGGAAGAGGGAGGTACATAAAACAAACAGCAGTAACACTCTGGATACAGAAGTTGATACCAGCTCATTTACAGAAGAAAGGGTTCTGAAAGAACTCTTAAAACTGAAGGTGGACAAAGCAATGGGGCCTGCTGGGATTCATCCCAGAATTCTAAAAGAACTAAGGGTAGAACTAGTGACACCACTGACTACCCTTTTAACAAATCATGGGAGGATGGGGTGGTACTTGAGGACTGGAGGAGGGCAGATGTGATTCCCTTCACGAAAGTGGGAGCAAGGCAGAAGCAGGAAACTATAGACCTGTTAGTTTAACCTCAGTGATAGGAAAATGATGGAATCACTTTAAAGGAAAGAAATGTCGGTATCTAGAGGCCAGAGGACACAGGACCCTAGGCAGCATGGATTCTGGCGGGAAGGTCATGCCAGACGAATCTGATAGATTTCTTTGACTGGGTGACCAAAGTAGTAGATCAGGGAGGGGCTGTGGACATGCCTACCTAGACTTTAGCAAGGCATTTGACAGAGTCCCACACAAAAGATTAATATACAGGTTAGCCAGCCTGGGAGTGGGTCCCAAGATGACAGCCTGGGTAAAGAATTGGCTGGAGAATAGGACACAGAGTAATAGTAAATGAGTCCACTCAGAAGAAAGGAGGGTTACTAGTGGAGTACATGAGTTCAGTATAGGACGGTCCTCTTCAATGTCTTTATAGCGACATTGCAGAAGGACTGGAAGGAAAAGTATGTCTCTTTGCAGATGATACTAAGATCTGCAACAGAGTTGATGCACAGGGTGGGGTGGAAAGGATGAGAAGGGACTTGGCAAGGTTAAAGGAATGGTCAAATGTATGGCAGCTTAGATTCAGTGCTAAGAAGTGCAAGGTAATGCACCTGGGAAACAAAAACCTAGGGGAAGAATACACAATGGGGGTGAGATACTAACAACAACAAAAATGGAAAGGGACCTGGGGGTAGTCATATCAGATGACCTAAAGATGGGCAAGCAATGTGAGAGGGCAGCAAGGAGGGCTGGGGGGATACTGGGATGCATAGGGAGAGGCATCACCAGTAGAAAACAGGAAGTTATTATCCCTCTGTACAGACAGCTGGTGAGACCCCATCTGGAGTACTGTGTGCAGTTCTGGAGACCCAATCTCCAAAGACATAGAAAGGATGGAATCTGTCAGGAGGCAACTACAAATGGTGCAGGGTCTGCACGGAAGACATATGAAGAGAGACTTAGGGAGCTTAATATGTATAGCCTCGAGGAAAGGAGGAGGGGGACATGATAGAAATCCAAGTACCTCAAGGAATCAACAAAGTCAAGAGGGTAGCATCTTTCAAAAAAGAGGTGTGCAAGAACAAGGGCACAATTTGAAGATAGAGGGGTGGCTCAGAGGTAATTTTAGGAAGTATTTTTTCACAGAGAGATTGTGGATGCATGGAGCGGCCTTCCGGAGGTTGTGGAGTCAAAATCAGTGGTGTAATTCAAGCATGCATGGGATAGTCATAAGGCAATTCTGGGGGGTGGGGGTAGGAAGAAGTAGGCTGCTGGTTAACTAGGATCTGCAGCTTATCCAGTAGGTAGGGAAATGGGCAGACTGGGTGGGCCAAGCAGTCCTTATCTGCCGTCAAATTCTATGTTTCTATGTTTCTATGATATAAGCACAGGAGGGTTTCCTACAATCAGTGTACTAAATTTTCAGCAATAAAAATGACTCAGAAAGGCATTTTGAACATTTTTTAAAGGATTTGAATCTCAGAGCTGTGAGAGCTAACTGTCTCCAGCTACCACTACACATACACACACAGTACACAGAACAGAGGCTGTGCAGAACAGTCTAGAGCCCATGTAACCTGCAATCCCATGAATCACTGCAAAATTCTCCATAGAGATCACAAACAAGGCAAAAAATGTGAAGTACATTGAAATCAGTGTACTTCACATTACAATTGATGTAGAAGTGGTTGGTGAAAGGCAGAGTAACATGAAGTCAGTGCTTCCAATGAACTTTGTGATAATAATTGGTTGGCAGAGTACTCCACTTCATGTTGCAGATTACTCTGCAGATTCTGTTTTAATACGCAAGTTGTTCCATGTAGCAGATTTTGGCCACTTCGCCTGCCTCTAATCTGAACACTAAATGCTGCATTAATGTATTTTTTTGCAAATAATACATATATGGTACAGCTGTCTTAGACTCCTGCAGGTAAGTGTGTGAGTGTTCAGCCGATTTGTGAAAGACCTTGTCTTGTTTATGTTCCTCAGAATCCTTCTGACTATGCTAATACATCAATTTGAGTGTGAATGTAGATGTTATTATAAAGTTGATATAATTACAATCAATGCAATTAGTAGAGCCTTACCAAATGGTCTGTATATTACTGCATTCATGCTTTATTTTAATGAAGTGATAGCATGGAAATCCTAGATTTAAATTAAATCTGCAGTTTTTTTTTTCAGATGGCCTGAGCCGAGGATGTACTACAACTGAAAAATGTTTGGCGATGAAAGCTATGGACAAAAAATATAAATCACTTACCAGATGTTGTACTACTGATTACTGCAATTGATTTCTTCTCTTGCAGCCATGAGCCATGCTGTAATAAACCATACACATCACAAAATTACCATCATTGTCTTAGTAGTTATTTCACATTCACATCCATATTTATAGCATGTTGCCATTTAGTCTTAGGAATACATGATATGGAGATAGAAAAAGGCTATGAAACCCCTCTTGACTCTTCACTAGAACCAAACAATATAACCCTGTATCCCTGCAGTATCTAAATATGTAGCCTTCCATTCACATTTTCAGTATATCAGTTGTGGACTGTTAATTGCAGATTCAGAAACTGTTCTGAATGGGGACAACCCACTGATTGATGCTTGTTTAATTGTTTAATTAGTATTTTGGAAAGACCTTTGAGCCTGAGCTCTTTTACAAAGGTTCCATGTCAGGGTGGACAATAAGACAATACACATATTCAGTGGTTACAGAGTCCTGATCATTAGGCATTAAAGAGCGATTACATGACAATTAGACAAATAGGAGAAAAAAAACTGAGCAGTTGTAATTGAATACTAAGCCATTTCTAATCAGTTGCCCTAGGTAGCATACCCCTGGAAACCTCCAAATCCGTTGATAGACTATGGCAGAGTAACTGCATAGGGTTTAATGCTATCCCAGATGGCGAGAGGCTGGGTGACAGTGAAACAAGGGGGATTGGGTTTGAAACCAACCACAGAGCGAGAGGTGGAGGGATAGTGAAACAGGGGGCTGTGATGGGGGAGCAGCTCCAGGGGCTTTGTCTGGTATGCATGTGTGTGTGTAGGGGTTGGGAGGGCAGTACCAAGTATGTTTAAAGAGGACTGATAGCTTACTTAAGCCCTTGGCTTAGCTGGAATGGAGGCAGGGTTCTCTAGGTAGCCCTGCTGGGTGTTACCTTGCAGGTAGGCCTGTCTAGCAAGTGGGGCCTGAGAAGCCGATGCATTTTGAGTTAGACATTAGGTGCTGTTTGAAGCCTACTTTGAATTGAGACAGGCTGTTGTTTATTTGTAATTTCATCAGGAGTTCATTTATCCAGAGGAGGGCCCGATAGGAGAAAGCACGCTGCCCTAGTGTAGTTCGGCAGAATGGTATGGACAGTGCTCCATTCTTCCTCTGTCTGGGGATGTGTGTTGAGAGAGAAGCCTCGAGCAGGTTTCCTATACAGGGTAGGGTTTTTCTGAGGAATACCTTCTTTCCCAGGAGGCAAGTTTGGTATTTGATCCTGTCTTTTAGGTTAAGCCAGTTTGTACGCTCATACAGGGTGCAAGTATGAGTGTAGTGATCTGCACACAGGGTGAGGTGGCATGCCTTATTGAGTGCAATTTAGAACCTTTTGAGAACTGTATCAGTAGCAGCTCCATAGACCACCAGCCCATAGTCTATCGTGGAGAGTATGGAGCTGGAGACTGAGATTCGGAGTGCTTCTGGGGTGAGGGATTTCTTATGCCTATAGAGGATCCCAATCTTTGTGTTTACCACTTTGACAAGGGAGTCTACATGGTGCGTATATGTGAAAGAGTCCTCAATGGTGACTCCAAGGTACTTGAACAAGTGCACCTGCTCAATCTGCTCACCAGTCTTGTTGGTGATTACGAGGGGAGCATGCTTGTGTTTGTTGTAGGGGCTGGATTGTAGCATGGCCTTGGTTTTCTTGTAATATAGTAGCAGCTTTTGCCTACTGAACCAGTCCTTGAGTTTACTGAAAGAGTTCTGCAGTTCTGTTTGTAGGGCAACCGGAGATATGTTGCTGCTCAGCAGCATGGCATTGTCCGCATACAGAATAAGTTTGGTGTCACAGGCTTTGGGTAGGTCATTTACAAAGAGGCTAAAAAGCAGGGGCCCTAGAATTGATCCTTGAGGGACTCCTGGCAGTACATTTCTGGAGCTGGATAATGCCTGACCGATTTTGACTCGCTGACTCCTGTCTGTTAAGTAGTCATTGAACCAATTCACGGCGTTTGGTGCCACACCCAATCTTTGGAGCTGGAGTACTAGTAGAGGGTGGTTGATGGTGTCGAAGGCTTTGTTGAGGTCAATGAAGATGGACCCCACCAATTTGCCTTCATCCAGCGCCTTGTGCGCATAGTCAGTGTATTCCAGCAGTGCCGTGGTGGTACTGTGTTTTTTCCTGAAGCCATATTGGTTTGGGCAGAGCAGATTGTACTTATTGAGGTATTCTGTTAGTTGACTTGCAGCAATTTTTTCCAAAGCTTTGGATAGTGGGAAGAGGATAGATATTGGCCTGTAGTTTGACACCAGTGCCTTGTCACTATTCTTATGCACTGGAGTTACCAGGGCTTGCTTCCACACCTCTGGAAATTGAGCTAGGGCCAAGGATTTATTAAATAGCATTGTTATAGGCATGATAAGAATATCAAAGGTGAGAGATAGTAACTTCATGTCTAGCCCATCACTCCCCAATCTGGTTTTGCCTAGGACTTTCCTGACCATCGTTAGGGCCTCCTTCGCCTTCACCTTCTTAAAGTAGAAGGCTGGGTGGTTAGTTATGAGCAGGTTGGCGCAACCTTGGTCCTCCACAGGCAGAAGGTAGTCTGAAGGCAGCACTGAGGACAGGTCTGTAAAGGCCTGGTTAAAGGCATCAGCAATGGCTAGCAGATCTGAGGAGGAGGATGAGTTATTAATGTTGAGCATCTTAGGGTACTGCCTTTGATCTTTACCAAGGATGTTCTTGATGTTGTACCAAGACCTCTTTCCATCTCCCCATGCATTGTTAAGCAGGGTCTTATGGAAACTGACTTTTGTGAGCCTGATAAGTTTGGTGCACTGATTTCTAGCCATTTTGTAGCACTGTAGGTCATGCTTGCTGCCTGAGTTTAAGGCTTTTTCTCAGAGGCAGTCCCTCTCCTTAGGAGGGAGAGGAGCTTGCCATCAATCCAGCCATTAACCTCCCCCTGAATTTTCCGTTTTGTGTGTGGTGCATAGATATCACAGATAGAATTGAAACCCTCAGTGAAAAAAACTAAGGGCCTGGTCCAGCGTAGGTGACTTGTTGATGGGGGACCAGTTGTAGGCAGACAGGGCCAATTTGAGGGATCCAAGTTTGCCTTTCCGCAGAACCCTGCTCTCGATGAGGTGGGGTGGGCTTTGGCAAGTTCAGTGGTCCATATAAAGGAGATTGGGGAGTGGTCACTAAGCATGTCTGGGAGAACCCTGAGTTCAGAGAATCGAGTCGGTGAGCTAGCTAAGACCCAGTCAATGAGGGTGCTGGTACCAGCCTTGTAGTTCTGCCTGGTGGGGTGAGTTATGAGTTGTGTGAGATTGTGGGAGGTTATTAGGTCTCTGGAGGGTGTTGCCTCCTTACAAAACCAGTTAATATTAAAGTCACAGGTCAAGATGAGTTCTGAGCCCTTTCTGAGTGTGCTAATTTCTTCCATAACAAGAGGAAAGTCTTCCTTGGCTTTCATGGGGGGCAGGTAGGTTGTGGCAATGGTAAGGGTCTTGCCTTTTAGGCCAACTTGTATTTTTACCACTAGTAGCTCATAATCCTCCACAACTTTTGAGATGGTGAGGACAGAGCAACTCAGTGAGTTTCTGGCATATAGGAGGCAGACGCCACCTTTCCTGCCTATTCTATCAAGTTGAAATGCTTGGAATCCTTTGATGGCCACCTCACCATCTTTGATTCTACCCAACAGCCAGGTTTCAGTCAGGCAGAGTATGTCAGGGGCATGGATGGTCATCCAAGCCTAGAGCTGGTCGAATTTGTCAGTTAGGCTGCAGATGTTTAGCGATGCTATCATTAGGCTGTTCACTGTATGGACCCCCCTGCTCCTCAGGGTTGTTGGTCCAGGGTTTAGGTGAACATTGCCAGAAAGTAGCAGTAGCAGAAAGATAAACTTTCTGGCAGATAGGGTGATGTTTATTTTCCCTCGTGTCTTCCGTCACCTGCGCTTCAGGTCGGGGAGGTGTCTATACACCTGTGTTAAATTAGGGGGAAAGCTAACCATTAAGGTTACAGTTTGGAAGGTTGGCTTGGTGATAACTATGTATGGGAGGTATGGGAGGATAAAGAGCCTATCGTTACCGGAAGTGGTAGTGGCCATGTGTATGCTTTTCTTCCAGCTTGCACCCAGTGAGGATTCAGAGTGGGGATGTAGGGGTCCGAATTTGTATATGGTATCAGCAATGCCCAAAGAGGTAATGAGGAGTAGTAATAGGTGGTTGCACCCCATGGTAGTTTGTTTGGTGTTGCTGGCCTGCTTAACTGCTGGCTGGTTAATGGTTGAAAGGGGATATAGTCGAATTAGGGTGAGGTCCCTAACAATAGGGCAGGTAGAGCAGTAATTGAGAGGAGTTAGATGGAGAGGCTGGAGAAAAAGTTGAGAGCATGTGTGTGATCCTGTGGGTGGGACTGCTTTAAAAAGGGGTGGTGAGAAAGTGGGTCAAGTCAGGTATTGAAGACAGGGAGGCCAATAGTATGAAAATGTGCAGCAGTGGAGTGGCCAATCAGCTGCTAGGCTGAGGAAAGAGGAGGAGGAGTATGGTCTATTTAATACTGTGAGGAGGTGGGGGGGAGTGGGTGAAAAAATTCAGTCCAGAACACAGCACAGAAAGAGATTTCCCTGAGATCAGGAAGCGCCAGGCGTTGGAAAATCATCCAAGGAGCAAAGCTGCCAATCAGTGCCTGGCTCCTCCACTGGGCATCCAGTCAAAACAGCGGCATTCAAAACCATGAGTTTTGGAGGTCTGGTGCACACCTGAATCTGTCCGGGGGTCAGTCGGGTGGTCTGTTAGCTGTGGCCTGCTTGAAGAGAGCCAGGGCCACAGGAGCAGCTTGGGAAGCCTGCAGATGGGCTGTCTGTGGAACAAGGATGGAAGCACAGAGGATTAAATGCAGCTAGAGTACAATAGCAATCTCAGTGGGGGGCAGGCAATGGGGTAGGACAAAGCATGAGGTAAAGAGGTGGTAAATGCAGGGCAATTATTTAGAGCTAGAAGAGGAGTTGATGGGGGGTCTGTGCTTTGGCACCGGGACGTCTAAGGAGGACAGCAGCAGGAGGGAGGTGTAAGGGAAGGGTACGTAGGTAAGGCAGAGAAGAAAGCAGGGTGTTTAGAAAGACAGCATTACAAGTGGGGCAGAGAAATTAATAATTAGCAGAGTGACCAGTGTGGGGAAGGGGCAGGGTTTGTCAGTAGGGCAGAAATGGAAAACTGCAGCAGTCTTGCTCAGTAGCTAGGTCCAGCAGTCAAACATCAGCTACTATACAATACAGTTTGTCCAGCACTAGATTGCACAGCACTCAGTATCACCAAGAGTCAATACTAGTGGCTTGTAATAGACTAGCTAACCTGGCAGGTAAAGTAAGACCAATTGGTGCATAACATATGTAAATTACATTAACAAAAATTCTGTCCAGAACACAACACAGAAAGAGATTTCCCTGAGATCAGGAAGTGCCAGGCGTTGGAAAATCAGCCAAGGAGCAAAGCTGCCAATCAGTGCCTGGCTCCTCCACTGGGCATCTAGTCATAACAGCGGCATTCAAAACCACGAGTTTTGGAGGTCCGGTGTGTACCTGAATCTGTCTGGGGGTCAGTCAGGTGGTCTGTTAGCTGTGGCCTGCTCGGAGAGAGCCAGGGCCACAGGGGCAGCTTGGGAAGCCCGCAGATGGGCCTGCTTGTGGTTTCTTGTAGTTTAATTTATACCCTTTGTTTTTAAATTGAGAATTTCCTTTAGATATATCTTATCATTTGCCTCGAATGCCACGATGAAATTGTCCTTAAGTCTTCACTTTTCCAATAAGAACATAATTAAAGGCCATTTGTCTGTGTTCATAGCATTCTTCTCTAAACCCTATCACCATTTTCCTAATCCTCTTTTGCAGTCCCTCAAATCTCATGTGAATGTAGATAAAGTGAGATTCAAACTGAGATTTGTGGTTACTAGAATGGATATATAAATTACATTGCAGTTGTTTCCTGTCTTAGATAGAAAACGGGTCTAAAAAATTCACTTGTTTAGCAAAATAAATCAAACTGCTGGCCAGCCACATGTATTTTTCAGTCAGGCCATGGAAAGGCTATTCACAGCAAAAGTGGATAGCGGTATGAAGAAAATTAATGATAGATGCTTAGGATGACTGAGGGGATTAAGCAAGAAAGTATCCTGATTTCAGATCAGACAAATAGGAACTGGCTGAGCCATGGATGATTATTTTAAAATTTTTATTTATCATAATTTATGTATTATTAAATATTATTTTTTTTCCAAAACCATGTTCTTACAATTGATAAAAGAACCTGAAGTGGATTTGTCATGAGCAGTATTTCTTCAGGGAAACAGTGGTGGACAACAGGACAAGTAGAAACTGCTACTTGAAGAAGCAGTGGAAAACAAATCATTGAGCAGTTTGAAGGGATACGTCAGGCATATGAGCTTTTTCAGACGAGTGAGGGCACATACTACGGTGTGGAATGGCCACTAGGGCCAAAACAGAGAAGTTAGGTAGGGTGGGCAGATTGGATGGTCTGAAGGGCTTTTATCTGCCATCAATATCTATGTGTCTATGTATCTACTGTAAGTTCCAGCTGTGACAGTATCTCAGTATAACACCACAGCATGAAATGATTGCCCAACAGCCTATTTATTAAATTGATAGATGCCATCTCTCATAACCCCTTCCTGCCCTCAGTTGTCATATCTTTCTTGACTACACTCCAGTAGAAGGCCCTGATATCACATTATTTTGTGCCTTTATTTTTTGGTAGAAAATGTGCTTGAAAAATAAAGCATGCTGGTTGGCTGAAAGCTCTGGTCAGGCATGAACTTATTTTTCAACAATGCTCACTAGAAAATGAGTGCCACTTTGAAGTGCCCTATTACTTATGGTATCCTTGTGCCACCCTGAATTTTCAGACTGCCTAGCCACCATTTTTTCCCACTTGCTTACCAAGGGGAAAGAGGGGCAGTCAGCCCCACAACACACACACAGGCATGGATGCACAACTTTCAACTATTAACTGCCCTGGTACCTACACAAAAGATACATAACTAAATAGATAAATATTTTTTTTCTTTTAAACAGATACACCATCCTTTTTTTAAAACAAATGAATCATTAACAGCTTTTCTTAATGTAACAGTACCTTCGTATAAATGACTGCCACTACCAAATGCTTTAACCAGCTACAATAAGTCTATTCAGAGATGGAGACACATGCCATTGGAAAGCAATTGCAGCATGTTTTCCAGTCACAACAGCAAATTTAATGAAGTAAAATAAAATAGCTACCATTTTTTAACTCCCAATCACTTCTTCTTAGGCCACTTTTCCAAGACACATACAGCCATTTTAAAAGCCCACCACTGTTAGATGAGTAGCAGTTGGTCTCAGTGTTTACATCATGCTGCAATTGTCTACACTTGACTGTAGTCACAACTGATCATGGCTGAAACTGTTATAAAAAAACAGGCTGCTTCTCCCAGTGGAGTCAGAGATTTTGGAGGGAGGGGGCAGGAAAGCTTATTTAAAATTAATGCGGTGGTGAGAGGAGTTAAAGTACAAAACAAGACACAGTCTCTCAATACCGCAGTGCCCTCTACTGGCAAACTACCAAATGTACCAGTACAGGGACTACTTTACAAATGAAAAATTGTTCTTCTTTATTTTTAGTCATTTCTGGGGGCATATTTTATTTGTAATTTTTTTTAACATCTCAACAAATTACCCATTTTCTAAGCCCAATAATACTCTCCAGGTTGTCAGTATAGGGTTGCACCAGACCTTCCAGGGGCTATAAGGTCATCTGCCTGTGCATTGGGCCTCATTATACCCCTTGATGGTCATATATAGCCCAATACCACCCACCTTGTCAGGTATTATTGCTTGAAGAATGAATAACAATATAAAAAAGTAAAGTTGCTGAAGAAGCTAGAGGAACTAGGTGCAGAGAACATCATGGTTAGATGAGTGGTTAGTTGGTTAGAGGAGGGCAGCAGAAGGTAGTGTTAAATGATACCAAATCTGAAGGGAGAGAGAGAGAGAGAGAGATCACAAGGGGGTTGCCAAAGAGTTTTGTCCTGTGTCCAGCCCTTTTCAATATGTTTACCAGCACCATGGGAGAAGGAATCCAAGGCCAAATGTGTATCTTCACACAATACACAAAGTCTGTGGTAAGGTAGACAGTAAGGAGTGGGTAAGGGAGTTACAAAAGGAAATGCAAAGTTTGTAGCAGTGGTCCAGGGTTGGGCAGTTGCGACTGAAAGCAAAAAAGTACAAAGTGATGTACAGTACATAGGTGACAAGAACTTCAGTACATAATATTGAATAGGAGGTGTTAAGCTGGGCACTACTACTGAAGAGAGAGAGAGACCTGGGAGTCACCATAATTGACTCCCTTTAGCAGTTTTACCAAATTAAAAAGGCCTACAGCAAGGCAATTAAGATGTTGGAGTGTACTTTGAGAGGTTTTCATAGCATGAAAACAGAGGTATTACTACTGTACCTATCTACACATCACTGGTAAGGGTTCATCAGGAATACTGTGCTCTGTTTTGCAGTCCTCACTTAAAGAAAGGGAGAGGCAGGCTATAAATGGTGCAGTATAGAGCAACCAAAATGATTCATCACCTGTAAGAGAGATCTTAGAAGGATCAGCTTAGGGCACTGAAGCTGTACTCACTGGAGACCAGAAAGAAAAAGAGTAAAATGACAGAGACCTTTAAGTACAGAACAAAGTACAGTAAAATGTAAGGGACTCTTCATCAGATGCACACAATCTAGAACATAGGGTCATGAGTACAAGCTAGCAGGTGAGAAACTCAGGAGGACTGTGAGAAAGTTATATTTTAGAAAGGGAGATGGTGAGCTGTGGAACAGTCTTCCAGCTGAAGTGGTGGGCACCAAAATAATTGATGGATTCAAACACAGTTGGGAAGGAGAGGAGGGCTTACTAGTGTCTCTGGGGTTGTAATGAGACAGGTAAAATGGGGAGTGGTAGCATGATCACAAACTGACTTAGACAATAGATCTTGGGACAAGATCATGCATTACATGCAGACTAAATGTACCAATGGTCTTTTTCTATGTTTCTAAACAGAAATATGGATAGCTAATCTCAGTGATGCTGGTTGATTATTTATTGACCTGAGTTTACTCCATAAACATACCCAGCTGCCTCAAAACGGTGGAGCTCTGGAAGCACTGATTTATTAGCTCTCTCAAGCACCAGGAGGGAGGGACAAGTAACCCACTGCATAAGGACTTCATGTGATTAGTAGAGAAGCCTTGATGTCATGGATGACTACCCATTGTGGGCACTTCTCCACATGACAGTGGACAGTGGGATGCTACATAGTAGTTTAGAGGTGGTGGGGGGAGAAATGAAGGAAAGAGGTGCTTCCTCAGGCATCCAGTGATAACCATTCCACTGTCCCATGTCCACCTAACTAGCATAGTCTGCCTCTCCTGACCCTTAGTGCCACTAAGGACTATTCTGTTGCCAGCAGCCTGGGCCCATTCCATGCCCTACAGCACTGGGATAAACTTGCAGGATCCCTTGCTTGAGAGTGGGAGTATAGGCTAAGATGATTTTTCAAATGGATCATTGGTGAAGATGGAAAATGTAGGGGCAGAGGTAGTCACAAATAGGTAGGACTAAGCATCTAGGTGAGCAGAGAGCAAAATTGTAAATGAAAAAGAAAATAAATATACTGTGGACAATCAAAAACTCTCCTGCTCACTGAAGAAATGATAACTGTTCTGGATTGTACCTGGACCTGACGAGTTCATAGCACAATTTTTTAAACAATTTATGCCAGACCTTATCCCAGTTCTAGTCACTGCCTGCAATGCAGTCCACAAAGAGGGAGAAATGCCTGACTCATTTGGAGATGCTGTTATTACATTTATTCCCAAACTGGGTAATGACATTGCGAGGTATGGCAGTTACTGCCCCATCTCCCTTTTGAATCAGGATGCCAAAATATTTGCTAAAGCCATTGCTCATACAGTACAAAGAGTGATCACTTGTTTGATCCATCCAGGTCAGACCGGGTTCATAACAGGGTGTCACATTCAAAACAACGTCATGTGGGTCCTAAATGTCATCTCTGACTGCCAAGATTTCCCAGAAGAAGAACAGGGGGTATTATAGTAATCAATGCCAAAAAGGCATTTGACCACCTAGACTGAGGTTTCTTAGATGATACATTAGACAAATTTCAATTTGGAGAAAAATCCCACCATTAGATCAAACACCTTTGTGCTAATCTGGGAGCTTGAGTGAAAGTGAACATCATAATTCACTCTGTGTGGTTTAATCATAGCACATCCACCTCTGGGCCAGAAGGTTGTGGGTTCTAGTTCCACACTGGCATTAAGCTCATACCTAAAAACATAAGTACAGTATTGGGGGGTGCTGTACTGCCAGGGTATGCCATCCTTTGGATGAGATGTTAAACTGAAGTCCATTCAACCTATCCTGTTGCTGTCCAGATGGAAATGAAAGAACCCAAGGCACTTTTCACAGAGTAGGGGATTTTTTTTTATTTAAAACAAAAGATAAGAAAATGAAATAAATCACAAATTAAAACAGAAATAAATATCAACTCCAAACAAGCAATGGAAAGCACAAAGATAACAAACTTACCCTATTTCAAACCCCCCAAAAAAGATAAGAAACCATGATAGCATAATGTTTCCATCCTACAACACTGCATCAAACAATAGTTTGTATATACAATGCAGCAGAGGGAGAAAGAAGAGAAATAAAAGAAAGGAAGAAAACAACCTATCAAAGAGGGAAAAACTAGCTTCTTTCCCCTAGAGTTTCTAACCTCCCCATGGGAACCCATAGAATAATTCCAAGCAAAGTGTTGCAGGCACCAAAATACAGTTCCTACTATACACCTCTTTCATGGTAGCATCCACCATACCAATTACAGTTCTGTAAGAGAGTCTCAATTGTTGCAGCACTAATTTGCATCTCACCTGCCACAAATAAAATCTGAGGCATGCGAAGAAGACTCTCAAGGTACTATTATTATACTTCCACAAAGCAGGCTGAAAATCACCTAGTCACACATGCCAGGGAAGATGCCAATAACCTGACACATAGATCCAAAAACTTTCAACAAAGGCACATTCCAAATAAAAATGCTCCATTGTCCAACTATGCCCCCAGGTCGCACCTGAAAACAATCTCAGGCTCAGTGTGCCTTTCCCTTTTATTAACTTTTAACTAAATACATAAATAAATTCCACCCCAAGCCAGAAGGTGCACCAGTTTATAGACTTTACATATAAACATTTTAAATGCAAAATGTATTTTTTATCCTTTAGACATATTATGTACTTTAAGAATGGATCCTGGAGAAATGTGTTTTCCAATATAAAACATTTTAATATCTTACACCATGTTTCCATTCAAAAAAATCCATTATGTTACTCACAATATGTGTAGCAAGTAGACAGCAAGTCAGTACACAAAAAGAAGACCATTAAAATGATATTAAGCACAGCATAGCCAGAGCTACCCACCTCTGGCTACTAAACCTTATATTTCGCTCTGTCTGGGTTGAGCTTCATCAGAGGTCACAACCCCAACCTATCCCTCATCCCTTTTATAAGGCTTATAATCTCTTAAAGTGCTCTTCAATTATGTGCGCAAATTAAGTGAATTCAATATTACTTAAATACAATTAACAACACCAAAATTGTACGAAAACAACTAGTTCCAAACATTACTAATTTAATATGACATACTGTCAAATATTCACAAAATACCCATTTATAGCCCAAACACTTTTTAAATATGCAGCATAACATTTCTTGCTAGCCTGTATAATTATAACACAATTTCATCAACTTCTTGACTTACATGCACTGATGCAAGTCAGTATTGTTTCTTTTACAGCATTACTTTATGTTCACTTGAAAAGTTTACATCTTTTGCATTTTGCATTTAAAACATTTACATGTAGAGTCTATAAGCTGGTGCACCTTATAGCTTGGGATGGAATTACATTGTGAATGGAAGCTCAACTTGTTTTAATTTAGACTCAAATTGGAGCACTCGGATTTTGCTTCTGTTTGGATAAATAAACAAAGTGTCTTCAAATCAGCCGTACACTCTGGAAATGGGCAGCTTCTTTCTTCCATTGATTTATGTACGTGATTCCCCCTAACATTGAATCTGCCATAGAAAAAGAGCCAAAGAATGTCCCACATTTTGCGAAGAACATGACAGTCTTGCAGTGTCTCTATCTCCAGTGGAGCTTTCCCCACCGTGTAGCCTTTAATTGCAGGAACTTGTGGCCAAAAGGATATGTAATATCAATGTATACAATGATTTTCAAAGAGAAGTAACCAGAAAAGATCTTGTGATCTTCCATGCATAAAGTTTCAGAAAAGATGATTTAAGATCCCTTGGAACTTTCAATGTTTTGGATAGTTTAAGTGGAGCATCTGTCCAAGACTGTAAATAATAATGTAGTAAGCATTTTGCCCACACATTCATCTGTGTATCATATGCATGAATAACCAAATTCATCAAATTTGACTAAAGTATAATGTGGAAAAAGACAATTGGATGAGGCATCTCTACCCCACCTATTGCTTTATGTAAACATGTAAAACTCATTTGATTTGATTTAGGCAACCACCCCAAATCATTTGAAAAAATATGCTATAAACCATGGTTTCCAACTGCAATGGTAAAGGGAGAACATAGCAGACATATAACAAAAGTGGCATCAGAAACTGCTTAAATATCCATACCCACTTTTGTTTAGAGAAAGGCCAGCCTTTCCATCTCTGGACCTTAGTCATACAAGTACTTAGTTTCTTGGACCAATTCAAAAGGGCCAGCTCCCCTGAACCAAATTTGATACCCAGCATTTTGATCAGGCCTGGTATGATTGGAATGCCCACCAATGAAGAAATCAGAGAAACATAACATAGAAGCACATATGTTGACATCAGAAAAGGTTTTTGTAATTGAATTCCAGGCCTTTTCTTAACTGCCATTTCAGTGTGCGTCTCCATTTAGTTTGGGCAGGGTTGAGGGATTCTAGCTGATAAGTTTGTGACTGTGTGTTTGTAATTGGCTGTGTCTGAACCTTAAGTGCAGGCATCATATTATAGGGATCAGTGTAGTGTGAATGTGAGGTCTTTTCTTAACTGCCATTTCAGTGTGCTTCTCCATTTATTTTGAGCAGGATTGAGGGATTCTAGCTGGTAAGTTTGTGATTGTGTGTCTGTAATTGAATTTGAGATATTTTCTTAACTGCCATTTCAGTGTGCTTCTCTGTGTAATTTGGGCAGGATTGAGAGATTCTAGCTGGGATGTGTGTGACTGTGGTCTTGTAATTGACTGTGTCTGGACCACAGTGAGTGGAGTGAGGAGCCACTGTCAGAGGACTCCTTGGCTGATTGTTTTTGGACACAGCTTGTTGTGTAATCAAGGCATGAGGTCACAAATGCATGAACCAAAGTTGGAAGATCATCAGGTGGGACTAGGTGTTTTATCTGGGTGATGTTCCTCAGATGGTAAAAAGAGGTCTTAACAATGTATGACACCTGAGACTTAAGTGTCAGTTTGCCATCAAACACAACTCCCACATTCTGCACCTGATCAGAGGTCAACATCTTGTTACCTCCTAGCCAAAGCCTGGAGGACTGCTCAGCCAACAACCCCTCTATCCAATGACCTGGGTCCACAATCAGCACCTCAGTATTATCTGGATTTAAGCTGAGCCGATTGGCACTCATCCAATCTTAAATCTCAGAGGCAGTTGTTAAAGACTGAGATAGCATCATTTTGTTTGGGTACAAAGGAAAAGTACAGCTGAGTATCATCTTTATAGCAGTGAAAACGCATCCAGTACTGCCTTATAATGTCTCCCAATGGCAACATATACACCACAAACAACATGGGTAAAAGCACAGATGCCTGCAGCACCCCACATACCAGGGAGTGAGGGGCCAAGGAAAAAAACCTGACTTCACTCTCTGTGTCCTGCATGTGAGAGAAGATTGAAACCATCTGAGGACGGTACCAGACAGTCCACAGATAAGCCACAGGCACTCTAGTAACACCCCATGATCCATGGTGTCAAATGCTGCAGAGAAATCAAAGAGGACTAAGATGGAACAACTCCTCTGATCTCTCACTCTCAGGTGATCATTAAGTACCTGAACCAATGCCATCTCACCACTATACCTCTTCCTGAAATCAGACAGGAGTAGATCATAGATATTGTGGGTGGTAAGATACTCCTTGAGCTGCAATGCGACTGCCTTCTCTCTCTTTTTTTTCATTTTTATTAAAGCATTTTTCATATAGAAAACACATAACATGGAGAACAGTAAGTAATATCTTGATTGGTAGATACATCTAGTAACCATTCCATAGTCAAAGAGATTTGTACATAAGATAGTAATGAAAAAAACATAGTTCTCCTGCCTACTCCCACCTTTGCCCTACCTCACACTGACCATAAAACATTCTCAGCATAACAGAAAAAGAAGATCTGAGGTATACTGAAATTTTAAAAAAATGAGAATTACACAGTGTATTTATGGCAATATAAAAACATGTTAAAATACTCAATAGAAATTGTTATGATATCTTTCAAACAATGGAGCTAGGTCAGACTGAAGTAATGATCAAATCGTAGCGTTCACCCCAATTTAAGGAAAAACTTTTAATTTGTGACTGAAACTAGCTAGTAATCTCTCAACTCTTAAGCTGAAAAGAATTTCATTTCTCCACTATATTAACGAAGGAACCTGTTGGTCTTTCCAATGTTTTAAAATTATTTTCTTTGCTGTTAAAGCAATCATAGACATATTTATTTGTTGATGGGATTGGAAGTACTAGAAAGATCTCCAATTAGCACGCCTGTGGAGTGAAATATTGTACCATGCCAAGCTTACAGCCAATTTAGTTTTTTAATAGATCCCCAAAAAGAAACAACTAATGGACATTCCCAAAAAATATGAAAAGGTGAAACCACTTCTGATCTGAACCTAAAACACTAATTCATATGTACTATTCCAAATGTAAATAATTTCAACAGACAGTAGTAGGCATTATGCAGTAGTTTGATCTGGATCAGTTTTAAATTATCATTTAAAATACATTTATGAAGGTCTTTCTAGATAGGTGACCAATCAGAACTATGATATAGATGACTATCTATCCGGTATTTTGAGACATTTGGTATTAATGAAGGATTCTTTGAAAGTAAAAATCGATACAGCTTGGATATTTGATGTAACTTCCTACTAAGGGATATTATAGCTTCTGTTAGTGAACTGTGATCTTCCATCCAAAACATGTTACCTAAATGAGATGTTATGCTTAGGTTTAAGATAAATAACTTATAACCACAGCCTTTATTTAGGGAAAACTTTATTCTGATATCTTCCAAAGGTAAAAAATTATCATTGTCTAAAATATCTTTAACAGATGTATTTTTATATTGAGGGAAGCAGTCAGTTTCAAATGGTCTAGACTGCATTTTTAAATTAGTGTTATTCAAATTTGGCTGATTAATGTCTTTAGATAAATTAATCTGAAGGAAATTACAAAGCTGGTCAAAAGACTTATATGTAGTTCCAATTATTATCATCTTTAAATTTTTTAGAAGGGATTTAAATGTCAGATGAAAAATTGCCTTTAGAGAAATACTGTTCCTTTTTAACATTTCTCTTCCAATAGTTATCCACGTGGGGCAATACATATCTGAATTATTATTTGGGGAATACCATTTAGAAAGTTTATTTAATTGAGTAGTCAAATAGTATAAGAAAATATTTGGTAGTTTAAACCCTCCTTGATCTTTTATAAGGGTTACTTTTTTAAAATCAATTCAACAAGGTTTATGGAGCCAAATAAAGTTAGCGATTAGAGTGTTTATTTTTTTAAACCAGGAAATTGGGAGAAAAGAATTTAAGGGCTGAGTGGATAAAAGAGTCTGGGAAAATGTTTATTTTAACTATATTTATCCTTCCTATCAATAATAATGGTAGCTTTCCCCATCTGTCTAAATCAGATTTAATAGTACCCAATAGTTTAAGGAAATTTAGATCTAGAATTTGCATTTAGTCACATCACAGATACAGTCCTAGATATTTAATATATCTAAAAGCCCAAGAAAACCCACATTTAATTATTGTATGCTTATCAACATTATTACTTAAGGGTAAAATTGTAGTTTTAGTACAGTTTATTTTTTAGTTTGAAAAGGTACTAAACCAATTAATTGTGTCAATACTAGCTGGTAGCGAAAACTCAGGGTTATTTACATGTAACAATATATCATCAGTAAAAGCTGAAAGTGTTAAAACATGTTTATCCACCTTTAATCCTTTAATGTTAGAATTATGATTAAGGAAAAATAATAAAGGTTCAATATAAAATCAAACAAGACCAGGGAAAGAGGACAGCCTTGCCTAGTACCAGAGTGAAGGCTAATGGGGGAAGAAAAAGTGCCATTAATATATAGTTTAGCAGAAGGGTAAGAGTACAAAACTTTTAACCAACTTATAAATTTAGGTCAGAATCCAAATTTGGAAATGGTTTCATATAGGTATGGTATGTTCACCCCACCAAAAGCCTTCTCCACATCTAGGGAGACCAAAATCACATCTGATTTGAACCCCCTCCCCCAGATATGGAGAAGATATGGGAAATATTTCTAATATGGTCAACAGCGGACCTTCCCATTATGATACCCACTTAGTCTGGCGAGATCAAAGAGCCCCAAAACTTTTTAATTTTATTTGCTAGGATTTTTGCTATTATTTTCATATCATTATTTATAAATGAAACTAACCTATAATTTGATATTACTTCTTTGGGTTTTCATTGCTTAGGAATCAATACAATTATAGTTTCCAGGAATGTATAGTCTACTATTCCTTTATCTAAAATATAACTGTAGAAACTTTGGAGAATGGGAAGTAATTCTTCTTTGAATACTTTAAAAAAGTTAGAGGATAACCCATTTGGTCCAGGGGATTTATCAAGCTTGAGAGAGCTGATAACATCTAAAATTTCTTCAGTCGTGATAGGCTTTGTTAAACATACAGCATCATGAGGAGACAATGTGGGGGAAGTTAAACTCTTTTAAATAAGATCTACATTGTTTAAGATCAAACATGTCTGGATCTAAATTATAAACATCTTTATAGAATATTTCAAATTCTGAAGTAATATCTTCTGTAAGGGTTTTGACTGACTGGTCTCTATCCGAAATTACATACTAATATACTATTTGCCAGCAGATTAGGCCTTACGGTCTATCGAGTCTGCTTGAACCTCAGATCCCTAGTTGAGTGCCAAGGCCTTCCCTTCCCTTGTGTTCCAGATACCCCTATCATCCATCCCCACTCCCCTGGGACAGGCCATCATCTGATACATCCACTTTCTGTGTCTGTCCCACCCTCTCTTGAAGCACTCCACTGTGGATCTCTGAACCAGCTCACCAGGCAGTGCATTCCAAGGGTCCACCACCCTCTCAGTGAAAAACCTCCTCCTCTTTTCCCCCCTCACCCTTCCTCCTTCCAACTTCAAATCATGACCTCTGGTAATACCTCCCTGCTTTAGTCTAAAGATCCCCTCCACGTTTACCCTATTTATTTCCTTGAGGTACTTGAAGACCTCAATCATGTCCCCCTGTCTCTCCTCTCCTCCAATGAAAATAGGCAGAGCTCCTCAAGTCTGTCCTCATACGTCAAATCCCCTAGCCCTCGTATCATCTTAGCTGTCTCCCTCTGTACCTCCCTCCAGGACTGTATGTCCCTCTTCAAGTGTGGTCTCCAGTACTGCACACAGTACTCAAGGTGTGGTCTAACCAGTCCATTGTACAGCGGCAAAATCACTTCCTTGCTCCTAGAGGGGATCCCCTTTATGATGCATCCCAATATCCTGTTTGCCTTGCTAGCCACTCTCCTGCACTACTCAGAGTTATTCATACATGCATCCACCATGACCCCTAGGTCTTTTTCCCCTATTGAGGCCTCCAGCACCTCCCCTCCCAGTGTGTACCTGTGTTTAGGGTTTCCATGCCCAAGATGCAACACCTTGCACTTGGTGATATTGAAATTTAATTTCCATGTGTGAGCCCAGCTTTCCAGAGTGTCCAGGTCCCCTTGCAGGGCCAACCTCCCCTCTTCTCCCTCAACTACTGCTCCCATCTTGGAGTCATCAATGAAGAGACTCATTTCACACCCTATACCCTCTCTGATGTCAGATATGTATGCATTAAATAGGATTGGACCCAGGGCCGAGCCCTGCGCTACCCCACTACCAAACTCTATAGGGTTCGAGAGCTCCCCACAGACCACTATTCTCTGGGTGTGTCCAGCTAGCCAGTTTTCAATCCATCTGACCATCAAAGGGCCTACTCCTAACCCCATCAGTTTCTCATCCAGACCATTGTGGGGGACAGAGTCAAACACCTTGCTGAAGTCCAAGAATAATACATCAACAGGCTTTCCCCTGTCCAGTTCTGAAGTTACCCATTCGTAGAACTCCACAAGATTGGTTTGACATGATCTCCCTGGCACAAACCCATGTTGCCGACTATCCAGACCTCCCACCTCCTCCAAGTACACCCCCAATTGTTCCTTTAGTATACTCTCCATTAATTTTCCCACCACTGAGGTCAAACTGATGGGTCTATAGTTACCTGGTACTTCCCTAGACCCCCCTTTATGGATTGGCACCACATGTGCCTCTCACCAGTCCCTAGGTGCCCTCCCTGTCTCAAGTGACCTGTTGAAGAACTCCATAAGTGCAGCCAGTATGTCCATTTCCCATAGTACTCTCGGTTGAATGCCATCCGGCCAGGAGATTTGTCTTTCTTTAGGGCCTTGAGGGCTAACCACACCCTTGGTGGAGATAGCATCATCCATCCCTCCACCTTACTGGCCTTTTATCCTTGTCCAGATGTGACACCCTGGGGTACCTCTCCTCCCTCTTGCTCCATTTCTGTTGCTCCCCTGATCCCACCTACTCCGCTTCTATCCCCATCATGCCTTGCTTTGTAGATATCCCATCCCTCCCTAGTGAACACAGAGGCAAAGTACTTGTTAAATACCTCTGCCTGGTCCCTCACCTCTTCCACCCACCCTCCTTCTGATCTCAATCTGCTGAGATGGCCTTAGATTTTCTCCTCTCCAATGTACCAGAAGAACCCTTTTCCTCTCCATGTATCCCTGTGCCAGCCGCTGCTCTTTACTGGACTTTGCTCCCTCACCATCCGGGTGACTTTTCTAGATGCAAATGGTACATTTCTTATCCCTATCCTCTTGTTGTTTTATATTTTTGTAGGCGCCTTCTTTTCTCTGACCGCTACCTGTACCTCACTGGACCACCAGCATGGTTTGTGTGACCTTGCTCCCTTACGTTTCAACTTAGCGCAGATCCTGACTGCCTCATGAAGTCCCCATTTTATGACCTCCCATCTCCTTTCCACACTTGTCATTGATGTAATCCCCTTCAAGTGATCCTTGAGAATATTTCCCATGCCCACAAAGTCTGCCCTCTGAAGTCCACTGCCAGTGTCCTAGATCTCACCCCCCCTCCCCCATGCTTATTTGAAACCAGACATATTGTGGTCGCTCCCAGTCAGGGGTCCTCTACAACCAGGTCCCTTACCAGATCCCCATCTGCCAGAACCACGTCCAGGACATGCCCATCCCTTGTTGGCTCCATCACATGCTGTATTAAGAACACATCCTGGAAGCCGTCCAGCAGCCTCTGCTCCTTGGCCACCTTAGAGGACATGTTTCCCCAGTTAGTACCTGGCATATTAAGGTCCCCCATCAACACCACTCCTTCCCCTTTTGGTCCACACTGGGCAATGATGTTGTCCAGCAAACCATCCTCTAGAACATCACTCATCCCGGGGGGCCTATATACTACACCCAGCTTGACCTTATCTCATGCTGGGGATCATAAGGTGACCCAGAAGGCCTCCACATTTCCCCTCTGCCTCTTCTACCCTAGCAATTTCAATGTCATCTCTAATGAACATAGCCACTCCACTCCCTCTGCCCTCCTTTCTATCCTTCCTAAGCATAGTGTACCCCATACGTTTAGGTCCCAGTCATGGTTTTTGTTGGCCTACGTCTCCGTGACTGCCGCCACATCCACCCCCCCCAAACAGCATGGCCTGGAACTCTGGTAACTTGTTTCCCAAGCTCTTGGCATTTACTAACACCAACCCCCACCCCTATCCCTGATCCCCTTTGTCGAACCCCACCCAGGTTCCTTATACTTCCATCCTCCCTCTGCTCCTCCTGAAACCTTCACCCCAGTCTATTTCCCCCTCCCCCCTTGGGTTTGAAGGCTACTCCCCTCATCTGGAGGAGAGGGCTTCTGGTCAGCCCCTCCCTTATCCCTTCCCCCCTCACAAGTTTAAACCCCACCTTTCTTGAATGTAGTCAGCCATCCCCTGTTTAAGGACTTCCTTCCCTAATGGGGCAAGATGAATCCTGTCCTTGGCATACAGTCTCTTATCCTCCCAAACTCCTTTCCAGTTCCCTAACACCCCCAACCCACTCTCTTCACCCCACTTCCTGAGCCATTCATTAACCTCTGTGATCTTCATTTTTTTCTCCACTGAGGCCTTTGGTACTGGCAATATCTCCGAAAAGGAAATGTTGCATCCATTATCCTGACAGACTCTGGCAAGTTCTTGGAACCTTGCTTGGATTTCCAAAATGCTATTTCCCTCTAGATCGTTAGTTCCCAAATGCACCAGGAAATCCGGTTTCCCTCCACATTTCCTAACCAGTTCATACACCATGAACTTTGCTCTGTGCACTGTCAGCCCAGAGATACTCACTACCTTCACCTGGCTATGGCATCCACACCCCTGTCCCTCCCACTGGATACCCCTAATCATCGAGTCTCCCAATAACAGAACCTTAACACCGCCATCATCCTTATGGTTACCTCCACTATGCCCTCTCAGCCCCCATCCCCCCCTTTATAATGACAGTATTAAAGGGGGCACCTGGACATGAACCAGGGACCTCTTGATCTGCAGTCAAATGCTCTACCACTGAGCTATAAACCCAAATTACGTGACCCCCAAATTGTTGAAGTTATTAGTTTAGAATCATTAATCTGACTGATTCTATGGGCCAGCAGGATTAGATGATTTATCCCCTTGGTCCACATACAGTGCTTTTGTTTTCAATAAGTTAAATTCTACTTTATCTTTCAACAGCTCAGCATAGTCCCTGTAATTGGGATTGCCCAAGTTCTCTGCACGTACCTGACTGTACCTTGTTGTTTTTGCTGTTACCATGCCTCTGTATTGTTTTTGCCTGTACATATGTAATTCTCCAGGGTCGCACCTGAAAATAGGCACTTGACTGTCTAGCATGCTTACCTGATAAACAAAAGCTGAATAAATAAATAGGCATGCCTTAAATTTTGCAGTATGACTAATTCTTGATCTGCTAATGTTAAAGGATCTTTAAGCTCAAATTTTTGTAAGTCTGCCAATAGTTCTTTTAGCTTAACTATATAATTTTTTTTTGCATTTTGAGGCAAACCTAATAAAATGTCCATGTATATAGCATTTAAAGGTTGACTAGATCATATCTATTTTATCGACTGAGTTATGGTTAGCAGTCCAGAAATGACTAATTTCTTTTTTAATAAAATCTATGATAAAATAATTTTTAGTAACTGGTTATTAAGTTTCCATAACTTGGTGTACTGTTGATTTATATCAGTTACGTTTAAAGTCAGTTTAACTGGTGAATGGTCAGAAAGCACTCTCGTGGAGATAGAGGCATCATAGACCTTGGAATTTAGAGTACTACTGATTAGAAAGTAATCAAACCTTGAAAAAAGTTTTATGAACTTGAGAAAAATAAGAGAACTGACATGCTAATGGGTTTAAGGATCTCCAGGGATCATATAAATCAAACATATTAATAAATTCCAGTAGGGCCTTTGTATCTTCTTCATAATTAGGTTTAAATTGTGAGGTACTATTGAGTTTGATATATAATAATACATTCCAGTTCCCTCCAAGAATGAAATTGTAATCAGAATATTGGAGTAATATCCTTGTTAATTCAGCTAAAAAGGTGTGGGAAGACAAATTAGTTCCATATATACTTCCTAATATGAGTTTATAATTATGTAAGTTTCCTCCCCACTAATGTGTACCTTCCTAAAGGGTCTTGTAGTGTAAAATTTTTATTAAAGGTACTTTTCTGTCTCATAAAATTGCTACCCCTTTCTTATTGATAGAATCGCTAGAACCAAATACCTGATTAAAATCCATTTTTGATAATTGAGTAATTTCAGTATACGAAAGGTGTGTCTCTTGTAAGAAAATGATTTGACCTTGCATGAGTCTAATGTTTTTAATAGCTGCCACCTTTTAACTTTATCTCTAGCCCCTTTAATAGTACAAGTAATTAAATTAAATTGCAGTTCCATGTTCATAATTTATAATAATATGATAACTGTTTAATTGTTTTACCCTCATTTTAAACCTCAGATCGTGTTTCCATAATCCTACTCCCCCACTAATTAACTTCATAACAATAATAAATAACAACCACCAGGTACCAAATATCTTGACTTCTATTTACTCTAAACAGTGATTCTAATTTCAGCAGCAATCACTCTCCAACTTACCTTACTGAATAGAACTAATATAGCTTTAGCAGAGCTAAATGTCTTAAGGTTCCCTATATTTTAACTAAGCTTTGCAAAGTATTGAAATAACTTTCCTATGTCTAAAATATAACATCTCTCCCATGAGGTGAATTGTAAGTTTAAAGTAAATAATCAGTTTCAACAATTATCTATTAATAAAGTCCAACCATCATGTTACTACTTAAATAGCTTGTGGTTCAGGCATCTCCTCTATAACTATTAAGAAACATGACTCTTTCAACCATATCTTGACACCTAAAATAATTAAAATAATATTCCAATTATCAGGCTGATTCTCATGTGACATCTTGAAGAAGAAATGGAAGAGAAAAAAGTTCCATCATATATCAGCAGCGTTAGCATTACTTTAGTAAGAACTTAAAAGAATAACCCAGTTATATGTCTGTCTAAAGTTTCTTTCAAAGTTTGTTTTATATGTCACCTCTAATAATTCAACTATATGGAGCAGACTCAAATTCAATACATAAGGGAAGGAATCAAAGCAACAGAACAAAAGGGAAAACAGGGAGGAGAAGAAGCACTGTGGGTTAATTTGGAGACTGGCAATGGCACCACAATCTGCACAGGGGTTGTATAAAGACCCCCTTCTCAGGGGGAGGAAATGGACAAGGAAATGATAGAAAGTATACTTAGTATGGCAGAAAAAGGGGAGATATTGCTGATGGGCGATCTGAACATGCCAGATGTTTACTGGAGTGCAGTTGCAGCAACCACTTCAAAGAGTGGGGTTATTCTAGATGCCCTACAGGGGTCATGCCTTAGACAACTAGTATTGGAGCCCACTCGAGAGGGAGCAATCTTAGACCTGGTTCTCTCAAATGGAGATGAAGAGAGGATCACAGATGTAAGTGGGCAGCCATCTGGGAACTAGCGACCCTCGAACAGTATGGTTCACAATAAACACAGCAATAGAGTCAAGCCATACAAAGGCAAAGGTACTGGACTTTAGGAGGGCTGACTTTGCCAAAATGGGTGAGTGCCTAAGGAATGCACTAGCAAATGGGCAGGAAGGAGGGGTGGAAGAACAATGGGGAATAATAAAAACTGCCATCACAGAGGTAACAAGCCTTTGTGTGAAGCAAATAAACAAAACTAAACAATGTAAGAAACCACTATGGTTCTCAAAGGAAGTGGCAGTGAAGGTTCAAGAGAAAAAGAAAGCATTCAGGAAGTACAAGGAATCACAGAAGGAGCAGGACAGAGAACTGTATCAGTTAAAGCAAAAGGAAGCTGGGAAGGCAGTCAGAACGGCAAAGGCCCAAACCGAGGAAAAGATAGCCAACTCATTAAGAAGGAGGATAAAACCTTTTATAGGTACATCAGGGAGCAAAGGAAGACCAAGGGAGGGATAGTGAGGCTTAATAAAAGGGGGGGGTGGGCAGAGGGTGACTGTGAAAAGGCAGAGATACTAAACAAATATTTTGCTCAGTATTTACAAAGGAAGAGGGGAGGTACCTAAAACAAACAGTAGAAACACTCTTGATACAGACGTTGATACCAGCCCATTTACAGAAGAAAGGGTTCTGAAAGAACTCAAACTGAAGGTGGACAAAGCAATGGGGCCTGATGGATTCATATCCCAATTCTAAAAGAACTAATGGTAGAATTAGTGACACCACTGACTACCCTGTTTAACAAATCATCGGAGGATGGGGTGGTACCCAAGGACTGGAGGAGGGCAGATGTGATTCCCTTCACAAAAGTGGGAGCAAGGCAGAAGCAGGGAAACTACAGACCTGTTAGTTTAATCTCATGGTAGGGAAAATGATGGAATCACTTCTGAAGGAAAGAATTGTCAAGTATCTAGAGGCCAGAGGGGCACAGGACCCAAGGCAGCATGGATTCACAGCAGGAAGGTCATACCAGACAAATCTGATAGATTTCTTTGAATGGGTGACCAAAGTAGTAGATCAGGGAGGGGTTGGGGACATGGCCTACCTAGACTTTAGCAAGGCATTTGACACAGTCCCACACAAAAGATTAATATACAAGATAGCCTGGGAGTGGGTCCCAAGATGACAGCCTGGGTAAAAAATTGGCTGGAGAATAGGACACAAAGTGTAATAGTAAATGGAGTCCACTCTGAAGAAAGGGGGGTTACTAGTGGGGTACCGCAGGGTTCAGTATTAGGACCGGTCCTCTTCAATGTCTTTTTAAGCGACATTGCAGAGGGACTGGAAGGAAAAGTATGTCTCTTTGCAGATGACACAAAGATCTGCAACAGAGTTGATGCACAAGGTGGGGTAGAAAGAATGAAAAGGGACTTGGCAAGGTTAGAGGAATGGTCAAATGAATGGCAGCTTAGATTCAATGCTAAGAAGTGCAAGGTAATGCACCTGGGAAACAAAAACCGAGGGGAAGAGTACACAATGGGGGGGTGAGATACTAACAACAACAAAAATGGAAAGGGACCTGGGGATAGTCATATCAGATGACCTAAAGGTGGGCAAGCAATGTGAGAGGGCAGCAAGGAGGGCTGGAGGGATTCTGGGATGCATAGGGAGAGGCATTACCAGTAGAAAACAGGAAGTTATTATCCCTCTGTACAGACAGCTGGTCAGACCCCATCTGGAGTACTGCGTGCAGTTCTGGAGACCCAGTCTTTGCAAAGACATAGACAGGATGGAAGCTGTCCAGAGGAGGGCAACTAAAATGGTGCATGGTCTGCACTGGAAGACATATGAAGAGAGACTTAGGAGCTTAATATGTATAGCCTCGAGGAAAGGAGGGGGGGACATGATAGAAACTTTCAAGTACCTCAAGGGATCAACAAAGTCCAAGAGGGTAGCATCTTTCAAAAAAGAGGTGTGCAAGAACAAGGGGCCCAATTTGAAGATAGAGGGCGGCTCAGAGGTAATTTAAGGAAGTATTTTTTCACAGAGAGGGTTGTGGATGCATGGAACGGCCTTCTGGAGGAGGTCCGGAGTCAAAAAACAATGGTGGAATTCAAGCATGCATGGGACAGTCATAAGGCAATTCTAGCGGGTGGGGGTAGGAAGAAGTAGGCTGCTGGTTAACTAGGATCTGCAGCTTATCCAGTAGGCAGGGAAATGGGCAGACTGGATGGGCCAAGCGGTCCTTATCTGCCATCAAATTCTATGTTTCTATGTTTCAAACAGAAGATGAAACAAAGTCCTTTATGGTCCACATGAATTCAACCAAGTTTTGAAAGGATATTACCGATATTTTGAAAACACAAGTGACTTATCTGAAAAAAAAAATTCTCCCCGAGTTGGTAAAGGGAATGGTAATTTATTTTCCTTCATAGAGTGTAACCATTAAACTTAACTTGAGATGGACTCCACATTAAATAATAAGCAGCTGAGGATTTATCAGGAAATCTGAAGATTAAAGGCGTTGCTTCACCTTTCTCTGGCCATTGTGACCTTCTTCAAGGAGAACCACTGATTCCTTCTCAATTGAGCTGGAATATCTCAGGTCGATGTGATTGCCTTCTCAATAACCTTACCCACAAAAGGCAGATTAGAAACAGGCCTGTAGTTTGTGAGACAGTTGGGTCGAGAGAAAGTTTTTTCAAAAGGGGCATATTACCACCTCCTTCAGGGTGTACGGAAACACGCCGATCTCTAACAAACACCCCACAATCTCAGCAAGGACCAGTTAGATAACCTCTATGTACCCCACTAGAAGGTGCATTGGACCAGCAAACTACAGTAAGTCGGTTGCAAGCCCTGGATAATCTTCACAACATCCCTGATCACCAATCGGTCAAAGTCAGACCAGACAGACTGGGTGCCTGCAATCTCCTACTGATCACTGCTTTGCCTGTTTGAGTGAGCTGTGCAGATATCTGACCTGATGCTCAATGAATCAAAATTTTATTTATAAAAAGTGCCTTTCTGCAGCCAAGGCACTTGTACATAAAATAAACATCATAAAAACATCATAAAAATACAGCAGCACCATTAGTTAATAAAACCCAGAAATTTAAACTATCTAAGTTACAGAGGCAGCCTAAGAACCAAAATAAGCCAGGCTAAATAAATGTGCTTTCAATGCAGATTTAAAACTCTGGACAGTCACGCAGTCTTGCACCTGACAAGGTAGAGAATTCTACAGTGTCGGGGCCACAAAACTAAAACACAAGACCCCAGATGTCTTTAAATGGACCCTGGGAATCTCTAGCAATCCCTCATTGGTGGATCAAAGAGGGCAGAGGGGGCAGTAAGGGTGAAGGAGAACTTGCAAGTAACTAGGTTCCTGATCATGTTTGGTTTTATAGGTCAGCAAACTGACCTTGTCGGTGATCCACCACTGTACTGGCAGCCAGTGCAGTCTGTGGAACACTGGCATTACATGACTGGTCCTAGAAGTACCAGTCAATAGCCTGGCTGCTGCTTTCTGCACCAGCTACAGGTGGCAGATATTAATTCCCGGTTGCTGGCAACCTTATCCATGAAAAATCAAGCAAAATCATCACACATCTGTTAAAATGCTCCCTGATTCTGGAGGCAGGCTGGATTGCACAGCCTGTTCACAGTATGAAAGAGCAGAGCAGGTCGATTTTGCATGGCCGCAGTCTCCCTGGACAGGAACTCTGCCTTTTTATGGGAGACGGAAGATTCATAATCTTTGTAATGGGATATCAATCTAAGTTTGTCATCAGTCAAGCCAGATTTTATTTTAATTTTATTTATTTATTTAGTTTTTGTTGACCGGGTAAGTGCACTAGACAAATCTGTCTATTTTCAGGTATGACCGGGGAGGGTGGATACAGATGAATGCCAACTGACCTTGAACCAGACTAAGCTGTTGGTGGTATTTTTAGTGAATGAGGGAAATTTGGCCAGGACACCCGGGTATTTCCCCTACTCTTTTCGATAAGTGCCATGGGATCTTTAATATCCACCTGAACTACCACCAATCCAGGCAGTTGGGACCTCTGTTTAACGTCTCATCCAAAAGATGGCACCTAAGAAGTGCAGCACCCCTCTCATGCTGTACTACAGTGTCAGTACTGGGAACCCAAGTGCCAGATGTGGGAACTGAACCCACAGCCCTCTGATCTCCCGGACTCAGAGGTGAGTGTGTTACCTACTGAGCCACTGACACTGTAGCTGAGCCATTTCCACCAGTATCACTCTAACCTTTTCCCCACTCTCCTCAACTCCCTCAAGGCCCCATCAAATCAAGGTGACTGAGGGCAAAGAATGAGGTGGCAAACCCAGACAGGAGATTTGGAATCCAGAGCTGCCACCACAGCCTTATTATAGGATAGCAGAAGCATCTCTGGATCCATACTAACACTCAAACTCCCTGATAGGTCTAGAACTTCCATAAGATCATTGGGATCAAACCCCACAAAGGGTGATACTGGACCATCTCAGTAAGGGAAGGTCTATTGGGGAAGGCCATGAAACTGAACCCTAAGGTGTGGTGATTGGACCATCAAATGGGTTCCACCACCACATCGGAGATCTCCAACCCCAGCAGAAACACCGGATACAACAAATTACCTTGTGAGTGGGTCACAGGGGTAATCACTGGTGTGAAGCCCAACAAAATCATCAGTTGGAGGAAGTCCTGTCCAAAATGTGAGCGTTATCATAGACCCAGGCACTGAAGTCCCCCAGCACCAACCATTTGGTGGATTCCAACAACATCTTGGCAATGAAGTCCGCCACTTCCTGTAAGAAATCCTTCTCACCCCTGGGTGGATGGTAGATGAGAAATATTCTACAATCCACACTTGCACCCATGATAGATTTGAAGAATCTAGTGACTCTAACTGGCACATCTATAAGGCCCAGTTCTGATTTAAAACATATGGCTACCCCCCCCCCGCCTCTACAATCCAACCTCTGCTGATGTATCATCAGTAGGGGTATCTCGGACTAGGGGTGAACCTGGTGGCTCACCCAAGGAAACCTATTTGGAAGGGGATGGAACCACACATCATTAGGGCCGGCATCTTTGGGAGGGTGGTGGGGTGCACAGGGTGTGGAGCAGCCATGATACTGGACTGGGCTTGGAAGTTTGGTGGTTGCCCAGTGTGCTACCAGCTAGCACAGCAGGGAGGAGGTTGCGGGATGAGGAGAAGCTGGGGGAAGGGGTGGTATGGTTGGGAAGGGGCTGGAAATCTCCCACAGGGTTGCACCAAGCACTGGGGGTGGGGGTATAGGGAAAGGAGTGCAGGAGAATACTCAGGGGTCACATAGGGACCCTGGTAGAGGGGGTCCAAAAGGACACTACCAAGGAAGCAGGAAGGTAACTGGGGACCCTCACAAAGGGGGGACGGAGGGACAACATTCTCAGGGAAGTAGGCAGATGGCCAGTGCTGGACAGAAGGAAGCAAGGCGGGGAGGTGGATCAGACCTTATACTCAGTAGCTGCTTCAATTCTCTTCTTCTGCTCAAGGATGGGGGGTGATGTAGCCCGACAGAGGTGGTTAGAGACGGAAAGGGTGTGGGAGTGGGAGGCAGGAGGCAGGGGCCAGATAGCAGGAGAAGACAGGGGGACCTGGAATGCAGGAGAATGGGGAGCAGTGAATCAGAGCAGGAGGGCAGGGGAAGAGGGAGGAAAGCACAAGGAGAAGGACCAGTTGGGAGGAAAGGTAAGGAGAAGGACCAGAAGTACAAGGAGGATTCAGTAAGGGAGCTGAGGGTTTAGGGCCAGGGAAGCACGACGAGCAAGGAGGAACTAAATGGAGACAGGAAGGAAGGGAGGATGTCCAGGCTAGTTTAGCAGATGGGGGAGAAGGACCAGTTGCGAGCAGTGAGGGGGGAATTAGCAAGGTACAGAAGGATACTCAGGAGGAGGAGGAGAGGCTAGGATTGGAGGAGGAGTGGCCATGGTAAATAAGGAGGGGGTGGCATGTGGCACCCAGATAGGGGAGGAACAAGGAGCCAGCTGGGTGGAGGGGCTGGTAGAAAGGATGAGGGACATGGAAGGGGGGGATGGAGGAAAAGGAGTGGTCAGAGTGCTCCAGCTGGGGGTTCTATGATCAGGGGTATCAAATGGGTTAGGGAGGAGAGCCTGGCCAGTTAGAACAAGATGCTTCCCTGGACTAACGGTGCACAGGCTAAGCACGAGGTGTATCAGCTGGCAAAGGACTGTGGGGTTCCCCAGACATACTGGTCCACCTGGGTACAAATGACATTGAAATAGCGAGCTAGAGATACAGGCAAGATTCAGGGGCTAGCCAGGGTCTGTCATGACATAGGATGCAGTTTCCTTCTCAGAAATCCTGCCAGTGCCAGGGCTCAGTGGGGGAACACAAAAGGGAAATTAGGGAGATAAACCAGTGGCTCAGGGAGTGGTGTGAGGCCAGAGGGTATGGGTTGATGGGGGATTGGGGGGAGACCTGGGAGGATAAGGAGCTGTATGCTAGAGATAGACTACATCTCAATTTGGAGGGGAGGGTAATCCTTAAGTTGAAAATAGAGGAGTTCATTGGTGAAAAGTGGGGTTTAAACTTGTGAAGGGGGGTGGGATGGGAGAAAAGGCTGTCAAGGGGGTGCCGATAAAGGAGGGACTCTGTCTCCACCCCCCTGGGGACCAGGAGGATTGCAGAAAAGGCCAACTGGCAAAGTGCAGACCAGGAGAAAACAGATCCCCATGGGAACACGAGCAGGGAAATGGAACTATAGGAAAGGGTGGAAGGTAGTCCTGCTAAATGCCAGGAGCTTGGGCAATAAAATGCCTGAGCTCAGGTGATCATTAACTGAGGAGGGCAGTGGATGTAGCAATGGTCACTGAGACTTGGGCCACTGGGAACATGACTGGGACCTGAACCTGGAGGGTTACACTATGTTCAGGAAGGACAGGGGGAGGGAAGGGGAGGAGGGTAGCAATGATAGTCAAAACTGCATTGGCATAGGGGAGTAGAGGAGGCGGGAGGGAACCGTGGAGGCGATTGGGTCACCTTGATAACAAGGAGGGGAAAGAGAGTAAAATAGGAGTGGTGTATAGACCCCTGCCCTGAGCGGAGGAGCTGGAGGACAGTCTGGTGGCAGATGTTGGGAGACACTGCAGACTGGGCAGAGGAAAGGTGGTGGTGTTAGGGGACTTAAACATGCCAGGAACAGACTGGGAGACTATGACATCCTCTGTGACCAGGGAACAGAGGTTGTTGGATGTCTTTCAAGATGCGTTCCTAACTCAGCAGGTAAGGGAACCGACCAGGGAGGCATGGGTACTGGATGTGGTCCTGGCAGACAGTGACCAGATTGGGGGCCTGGAGGTAAGGGACCCATTGGCGGGAGTGACCATGCCACAGTCTGGTTCTGCCTGGACTAGGAGGGGTAGAAGGCTGCACAAGACAGAGTAACCAACTTCAGGGGGGCGGATTTTAGAGAAATGGGAGGATCCTTAAGGAACATTTGGATGGGATTGGGTCAGACATGGATGCTGATAGTAGATGGAAATCATCAGGAGAGGGTCAGGATACTCAGCACCTGTGCAAGAGTAAGACGAAAATCGGTGGGGCCCAAAACCCTGTTGGTGGACCAGGAGGTCCAGGAGGTGAGTGCGGGAAAGAAAGCAGCCTATAAGAAATTCAAGTGCTCAAGGGTGAAAGGGATCGAGGGAGTACGAGCTGATGGCTAGAAGGGCCACCAGGTGGTGAGGGGCGGCTAAGGCTGCAGGGAAGGAGCAGAACCTGGCCAGGAAATTAGGAGAGGAGAAAGGGGTTCTTTAGATACATTGGGGAAAAGCGAAGGGTGAAGGGGCAGATTAGCAGGATTAAATCAGGGAGAGATGGGCACAAGACCGGGGAGCAGGCTGAGGTACTAAATGAGTACTTCACCTCAGTTTTCACCAGGGAAAATGGGGATGCTGCATCATACATGGGAGGAGATAGAGATAATGAGGAGGGGGGGACCCTTACCGATCGGCAGGTCTGGGGAGAGGGGGAGGCATCACTGGCAGGTGGGGGGAGGGCTAAGCAGGGAGAAGAGGTACCAGAAGTGGAAATCACAGCAGAGAGAGTGAGGGAAGCCCTCAGCTCCCTTACGACGGAGAAAGCACTGGGGCTGGATAAATTACATCCTAGAGTGCTGAAGGAACTTGCAGATGTCCTGGTGAAACCCCTGGCAGAGCTTTTCACCATCTCTCTGAGGACAGGGTGGGTGCCCCAAGACTGGAAGGTGGCGCATGTAGTGCCTATCCACAAGGGGGGATCAAGGGAGCTGGCAGGGAACTACAGGCCTGACAGCCTGACATCGTGGTGGGCAAGATGATGGAGGGCATTGTCAAGGAGAGCTGGGGGGACCTGGATAAGTCAGGGTGCCTGGACGATAGACAGCATGGATTCATCCCGAGAAATCGTGTCAGACAAACCTGGTGGAGTTCTATGACTGGGTGACAAGTGCCTTGGACCTGGGTAGACCAGTGGATGTCCTCTTTCTAGACTTCAGCAGGCATTTGACTCTGTTCCTCACGTGGGCCTGTTGGATAAGCTAGGAGAAATGGGGTGGGAAACCAGATGATCAGATGGATAGGCAATTGGCTCCAGGACCAGACCCAGAGGGTCATAGTTGGTGGGATAGTCTCATCCCCAAGGAGGGTCATTAGTGGGGTCCTGAGGGATCAGTCCTTGGGCCTTCTGTTCAACGCCTCACAGTATCTGACATAAGCACAGGAATCAGGGTGAGATGAGTCTCTTTGCAGATGACTAAAATTGGGGCGTGTGGTGGATGGGGAGATGGGGAGGGTGGCCCTGCAGGGGGACCTGGAGGCTCTGGAAAGATGGTCTAGAAAGTGGAAGCTGAGGTTCAATGCAGGGAAATGCAAGGTAATCCACCTGGGGGCCAGAAACCCAGGCCAAGTGTACACCCTGGGGGGGAAATACTACAAGTCTCAATGGCTGAGAGGGACCTGGGGGTGGTGGTGGTGGATGTCAAGATGAACAACTCTGAGACTTGTAGGAGGGCAGCAGCCAAGGCCAACAGGATGCTGGGATGCATCACTAGGGGATCACCTCCAGAAGGAGGAGTGATACTCCTCTGTATAACTGCTTGGTGAGGCCGCACCTGGAGTACTGCGTGCAGTTTTGGAGCCACACTTAAGAGGGACATTAACCTCCTGGAGAGGGTCCAGAGGAGGGCAACCAAAATGATTTGGGGCTTGGGGGACAGGACCTATGAGGAGAGGCTCGAAGAGCTAAATATGTACACATTGGAAGAGAGAAGGGACTGGGGGGACATGATAGAAGTCTTCAGGTACATGAAGAGGGTAAATAAGGGAGGAACAGTCAGGGTACTTCGAAGGAAGGACAAAGGGGCCACTAGAGGGCATGGGTGGAAGCTAGAGGGGGGAAGACTCAGGGGAGAAAGGAGGAGGTGCTACTTCACTGAGAGGGTGGTGGAGCCATGGAATGCACTACCTAGGGGGCTGGTGGAGGCAGAGACAGTGGAGGGGTTCAAGAGGGGGTGGGACAGGTACAGGGGAAGGGTTCAGGAAGCAAAATCCAATGCAGCAAGAATATCTGGAACTGGGAAGGGAGAAGCCAGAGAAGGCGAGGGGGACAGCAAGGTCAGCACCCAGGGTGGGGGCTGACCAAACGAGCAGACACGAAAGACCGTTAGGCCTATTCTGCTGGCATTTTAGTATGTTAGTATGTTAGTATCACCGAGTACCCGGCTGGAATGGTTGACTCCAGAATGGGACCCACATTTTCTTCCAGCCAAGTCTCAGTGATGCATGCCAGGTCAGATGTTCCAAGAAGATCAGCAATAACT